>PVJD01001996.1:0-228135 GCA_004026545.1 Mormoops blainvillei
TTTCTTTCTTTACCATTTAGTCCCCTTATATTCTCCTCTGCCCCTGAAATCACCACACTGTTGTCCATGTCCATGAGCCCTTTTTCCTTTTTGCTAAATCCCCCCACCCTCTTACCTCCCTCCAACCTTAGCTGTCATCCTCCTCTCTATCTATGAGTCAGTCTCTATTTTGCTTGTTAGTTCAGTTTGTTCATAAGATTTCACATATTAGTGAAATCATACAGTATTTGTCTTTCTCTGACTGGCTTATTTCACTTAGGATAATGTTCTCCAGGTCCTTCCACACTGTTGCAAAGAGTAAAATTTTCTTCTTTTTTATGGCTGAGTAGTATTCCATTGTATAAATGTCCCATAGTTGTTTTATCTACTCATCTACTGTTGCCCACTTGGTCTGTTTCCGTATTTTTAATATAGAAACTATCAAGGAGCTAGTAAAGTTTCTGTAGTGGTTCAATCTGAAATGAATACAGAGGTTTTGGAGTGAAGCAGGGGTGGTATTTTGAATTAATAGATAGATTGTACACAAAGAGACCACTAATTATGAGACTACTCGTTAGCCAAGCTTTTCTGATAATTTTCATGGTCTCAGATAGGATATATTCCAGCAGATGAATCTTCAAAACTATGTGTGTTTTCATAGCAAAGATTAAAGATAATTAGCTTTTCTGTAACAGGAAAAGTAACATTATCAAATACATGAATTGAAAATAGTATTTTAGATACCAGGCAGAGTAAGCTAAGGAAAGAAAATGGAGATTTTTACTGTGGTTGGGACACAGTTTTAGATCAGTTTTAATTATGACATTTTCATATGATTGAGTACATTATAAATATGCATGTCTTACTGTGATTTAAAAATACCCACAGCACTTTTATTTTCTAAGAATTAATTAAATGTTTTCACAGATATTTAATCACATTATAAGGAGTAAAGAATTTATTTTTATTTTTTAAAAACTTTAATTTTATTCCTGACACTATTACAGATGTCCCCATCTTCCCCGCCTTTGCCTACCCCCACCCATCCCCTCCCCCTCCTTCCCCCCCAGCCATCACAACACTGTTGTCTGTCTATGGGTTATGCATATATGTACTGTGGCTAATCCTTACACCTTTTTTCATGCAGTTCCCTTTCCCTCTCCCTCCTACAGCTGTGAGTCTGTTCTGTGTATCCATGCCTCTGTTTCTCTTTTGTTCCTCAGTTTATTTTGTTTACTAGATTCTACATATAAGTGAGATCATATGGTATTTGTGTTTCTCTGACTGGCGTATTTCACTTAGCATAATAATCTCCAAGTCAATTTGTGCTGTCGCAAAAGATAAATTTTCCTTCTTTTTTGTAGCCATGTACTATTCCATTATGTAAATATACCACAGCTTTTTTATCCACTTATCTACTGATGGGCACTTTGTCTGTTTCTAGATTTTGACTATTGTAAATAATGCTGCTATGAACATTGGGGTGCATATATTCTTTCAAATTGGTGTTTCGGGACTCTTAGGATATATTTCTAGAAGTAGGATCATTGGATCAAAAAGCAGTTCCATTTTAAATTTTTTAAGGAAACTCCATACTGTTTTCCACAGTGGTTGCACAAATCTGCATTCCTACCAACAGTGCACTAGGGTTCCCTTTTCTCCACATCCTTGCCAGCACTTATTTTTTGTTGATTTATTAATGATAGCCATTTTGGCAGGTGTGAGGTGATAGCTCATTGTGGTTTTAATTTGCGCTTCTCTGATGACTAGTGACATTGAAGATTTTTACATATGTCTATTGGCTATCTGTATGTCCGCTTTGGAGAAATTTTGATTCTGGTCCTTTGCCCATTTTTTAATTGATTTTTTGTCTTCCTGGTGTTGAGTTGTGTAAGTTCTTTATATATTCTGGAAATTGCTTATCAGATGTATCATTGGCAAATATACTTTCCCATACTGTGGGCTCTTTTTCCATTTTGTTGATGGTTTCTTTTGCTGTTCAGAAGCCTTAGTTTGATGTTATCCTTATTTGTTTATTTTTTTTCTTTGTTTCCCTTACCACCAACTTACACTATAGAATAAACTCAAAAGAGATAAAAGACTTAAATGAATGTTGTGAAACTTTAAAAATCCTAGAAGAAAATATAGGTAGTAAACCTCAGACATCTCTTGTAGCAATATTTTTGCCAATGTGTCTCCTAGGGCAAGCAGAGGTGGATTCAACGGCAGGCGCCCCAGGCGTGCGCCCTGGGCCCCAACTTCTGAAGGCATATATTTTTATTTTCCCTGTCTCCATCTTTTTTTTAAGGGGCCCAATATTTTCTTCTGTGCGTGGGGCCTCAACCAACCTTAATCTGCTTGTAAGGGCAAGGAGTAAAGAATTTAAAACAATATTATTACTGTTGCCGTTTAAAGTCCAGAAAAACAGTTTGTATTGTTTGGTTTTTGCCTGTTTTTAGGTTTAAATAACATCATCAGGTATCAGGAGGCAGTACAGAGTAGTGACTAAAAGGAGTCAAACTGCTTGGGTTTGAATTTCCAGCTTTGCGTTACCTTGCATAAATTTTGTAATTTCTGTATTAATGTTTTCTTGTGTATAAAATGTATATACTTCATATACATGTAATGAGCATTAAATAAGGTAATACTAAATCCTGCCACTTGGTATGCCCTCAACAAATGTAAAGCAGTTATCATCCTCAGAGTTTACACTGCTTTTCATGCTGAAGTGATGAGGTATGGCAACATATTTTTATCTCAAGAAACTTGATAAGCATTTGGGGTAGGGAAACCATTTCTACTTTTAGTTTCTGGAAAATGTTTTTATTTATTGAGGATGTTTTTTATTTATTTAATTTTTTTCAAATGACCCCCTTAAAAGGAGGAATGTAGTCTCTATCAGGCATCAGCAATGTTTTCATGTTTTTACATAGCAAAAAGGAAGTCTGGGAAAGTGGATTGGAATGAATAAGAAGAATTACTTGCACTAGGTAGAGGTAAAATAATAAAATTGTGTCAGTATAAAGTAGTATGTTATGTAGTAAAGTTTATAGGCTGTCCAAAAAATCTGAAACCAAAGGATAAACTTATTTCAAATAATTTATTAGTTATATCTTCAAATGGTACGCTTAAATGTTTTTCTTAAACTTCAGATTCCTTTTTAGTTAACAGTTTTTAAATTTGTGGTAACGAGTTCAGTTATTAAACTGAAAAGAAAGTATAATAAATATACTATTTTCTGTATGTTTCTGTATGTTTTTGGGACTCTGTAGTATTCCCTGCAGACCAAGACAGGATATATATAAATGCAGAGATATAAAAACAAATACTGTTTAAGTAGACATCTAACAAGTTACTGTTTTTAAACTAATGAAATGACTTAAAGTGTAGATGATTACCACACAAATAGCTCAAACATGTATGGGTAATACAATAAATATAAAAAAGTGAATATATTCAATTCAATCAGAGCCTTGTTCAGATTACTAAGTCATTACATCTCACACCTGTGTAATGAATAAGACCATACGTGGTGAAGATCATAGGACATAAGGTCAAACTGCCTGTCTTAACCCTGGTTTTACCACTTATCGATTGTGAGACTTTGCAAATTTTTTTATGTATCTCCGTGTTTTCATCAATAAAATGAGGGGTAGAGTAGTATTGACCAAAGAAGTAGTCATGTCTTTAATAATTTAAGTAATAACTCTGTTAAATTACCGTAGGCTTATGCATTCAATTTCTTTTTTAATGCTTCCAAGATGATTGTTGCCAGCTCATTAGAAAATGGACAGGTGCTTCGTGTAATTCCAACTACCCAGACAGGAATGGCACAAGTGATTATACCTCAAGGGCAGCTTGTTGATATGAATAGTCCTCGGGGTGAGTAATAATGGGACATAGGGGATTTTAGAATGTTTTAAAGAAAGAAATGTATATTTAGGAAAATCATCTTGTGAAAGTCAGTGCTAAAATTGATTTCTTTGGGTAAGATTGTGAACTGAATAATTAGAAAAAGTTTCATAGCCCAAATAAATTTCAAGTTCATTTTTCAACTCCTGTCTAGGTTAGCTGTCTATTTCATTTTGGAATTCTATGAAGCTGGTTGACTCTTGCTTCCTCCCAAATGACCAGTGAGCATAAAATAAATTCTTCTTAATTATAATAACAGTAATAATAACAACAACAATAACAAGAATATAGTGCTAATAGCTACTGGAGAAGATTTTACATTTATATCAATGTTGTTGTTAGCTGTGTGACTTGGCAGGTTTTTTTTTTTAAAGATTCTGTTAATCTTCTTTGTTCTTTTCCCCTTTCCTTTGTTCCTTCAAATTCAGAAATGAGACTCATATTCCCAGTTTCTTTTCATTGTATTTTTCTTTATTTTATAATATCACTATTCTCTTCCTTTTCCTTCCCTTGCTTTTCCATCTATTTGAATCTCTTTTCTAATATAGCTACACTGTTTTGTCACTTGTTCATAGTTAATGATTTGGAGTAGATATTTTTACCTTAGTCTTATGATTCTTTGTCTTTGTTAATCGTCACTAAAACAAAAGAAAAAAATGTAGTTTGAAGAAAACATAAACATGGTATAGAAACAAAAAAGAGTCAGTTTTACATTTTCCTATTATATTGTGAAACTCTTAATACATGTAACAATTACTTCTACCACTCTTATATCCTAGCTGTATAGTAAAAGTTCCAAAAACTTAATTACAGTATTTTAGTAGTCAGTATTATAATTGAAAGTAAACAAGTTTATCAGAGAAATTCTCAATAAAGCCTTGTAAGTTTTGTTATCTTTAGTTTCAGAGCATATCTTCCCTGTCCTATTTCAAATATGTAAATTATAGTTAGTTACATTCTCAGGGTCTTATTCAAGATACTGATGTTGCTTTGTTCTTGTTATTGTGGTTAAGATTCCTCTGAAGAGAAGCCCAGCAACAGAAACCTACCAACTGTAAGAGTGGAAGCTTCAGCAGACAGTAATAGTGGTTATATCCTTCATCCACAAGCATCCTTTACATTGCCCAAAACAACAGTGACCAGGTGAGTCAGTGGGAAAAAGGAGCTCATCTTTTGGTATCACCACGGAAATGTTTTCTTAAGTTATTATATCTAAAGCTGGCTTACTATAGAAAAGATCAGAAATTCGGGAAATAGAATAAATTATCATGAAATATATCTTTATTTTAATAACACCTCGACCACAAGGAGGCTACTCTAGAAAGTATAACTATCCAAAGTGCTGCTTTTCCTCAGTGACACTTTCCTGTGATATTTTGAAGCAACCTGAAAACATCTGACAATAAGTTTTTAAAATAAAGAAATATGCGTTCTAGTTCCTAAAATTTTTAACGGTTTCATCACATTTTTGTGCGTTTAATTCCTCTGTGGTAAAGTGTTTAAGATGTGTTTTGTTAACATTTATTTCAGCTTTTACTTTTGCCTTAAAATAAGACTTTATACTAATTTAGGGAAAGAAAGATAATGGTTTTTGTACTATTAATATTCTTCTTTTTAAAGATTTTATTTATTTTATTTTTGGGGAGAAGGGAAGGGAGGGAGAGAAACATGTGTGAGAGATACATCAATCATTTGCCTCTTGCATGCCCCCAACTGGGGATCTGGCCCACAACCCAGGCATGTGCCCTGACTGGGAATTGAACATGTGATCTCTTGGTTCATAGGCCGGCACTCCATCCACTGAGCCACACCAGTCAGGGCTGTATTATTAATATTCTTTTAATTGTTCTATGAAAGTACTTTAACAAAATACTTATGACCTTTAGTCTTAGAACTTGACATAATACATTGCTATTCTTAACAAGTCATTAGAAGATGTTTTATTAGCTCATTTTTCGATAATTGAAAATAATTATATAATGAGAAGAATATATAAAATAAGCTTTTACAGAGAGAGAAAATATTTGAATTTGTTGGAACTATAGGTAGTTGGAAGAACTAACTTGGACCTTTTCATTAGCAGTTACTAAAATAGTCATGATTAAAGAAAATTATAATTAATATGCCCATCAGATCAATCTGTCATTATTATTACAGTTTCTTATTGATGATCTCAGTCTTTTGTTTTGACACCAGCAAAGAGAATAAAGCAGCAGGATACCATGTGTATATGTGTGCGTGTAACTTGTAATATATATTTATATATATTTCTCCTTGTCTCAGAATGCTTGAAGAACCATTTCTAGCTCCTCTCCAACCACTTTCTTCTAATGCACCTATGTGGGCCTGCCGTCTTAGAAGCTGTGAAGTGAGTTAAAAATAATCCTTAGCTAGATTTACTTAATGAACTACAATTCGTCCCCAAATGTCCACTTTTGAATATGACTAACAGAGGCTACATCTGTACTATTTTGTTCATGTTTATTCTACACCTGATCTCATTTAGTTTTTTATTTGCTAGAGATTTTAAGTTCTGTTAAGCAGAGATCATATACGTCTCACTTCACTATCATTTCTTCCCTTGTCTTCCATGAAACTTTGCCATCCTGTTTCTCTGCTTTTTATCTTTTGACCATTACCTTTTCTTTTTTTGCTTGCACTTACTTATTTTCATACTCCCAGTGGAAATTCTTCAGATTTCACTGTTTAACCTTTTTTAATTTCTCTACATTTTATCCTTTGGAGAGCTTATTAACTTCATTGGCTTTCAGCTATCACTTTTATAAAAAATGATCCCCAAATCTACATCACCAGTTCTTTCTTTCCTTTTAAAAACTTTTATTGAATTTATTGGGGTGATGCTGGTTAATAAAATTATATAGGGTTCAGATGTACAATTCTATAATACATTATCTGTATATCATATTATCATATTGTGTTCACCACCCCAAGTCAAGTCTCCTTCCATCACCGTGTACCTCCCTGTCTCCCCATTTCCCTCTAGTAATCATCATCCTATTGTCTATACCTATGAATTATTTTCTTTGCTTAATTCCTTCACCTTTTTCATCCAGCTTCTTAATCCCCCTTCCTCTGACATCTGTCAGTTGTTCTCTGTATCTGTGAGTCTTTTTATTTTGTTAGTTTATTTTGTTCATTAGATGTCACATATAAGTAAAACTATATGGTACTTGTCTTCCTCTGACTGGTTTATTTCATTTAGCATAATACTCTCCAGGTTCGTCCATGCTGTCACAAAAGGTAAGATTTCCTCCTTTTTAACGGCTGAGTAGTATTGCATTGTGTAAATGTATCACAGCTTTTTTGTCCACTCATCTATTCATAGGCACTTGAGCTGCTTTCAAATCTTGGCTATTGTAAATAACACTGCAGTGAAGATAGCTATGCATATATTCTTTCGAATTAGTGTTTCATGTTTCTTTGGACATATTCCGAGAAGTGGAATCACTGGGTCATGAGGCAGTTCCATTTCTAATTTTCTGAGGAAACTCCATACTGCTTTCCGCAGTGGCTGCGCCAGTCTGCATTCCTACCAACAGTGCACGAGGGTTCCCTTTTCTCACCATCCTCACCAATGCGTGTTGTTTGTTGATTTATTGATGATAACCATTCTGGCAGGTGTGAGGTGATATTTCATTGTGGTTTTTTTACAAAAAATTATTTATTTTCTATCATCATTTATCCCCCCATACCCATAATAACCTCAACCCACACCTGTTCCCACAATTACCATGCTGTTTTATCTGATGACTAGTGACATTGAGCATCTTCCCATATATCTGTTGGCCATCTGTATGTCCTCTTTGGAGACTGGTACAGCCACTGTGGAAAACCTGATGGAGTTTCCTCAGAAAATTAGAAATGGAACTGCCTCATGACCCAGTGATTCCACTTCTGTGTATATATCTGAAGAATCCCAAAACACTAATTGTGAAGAATATATTACACCCCTGTGTTCAGTGCACCATTATTTACAATAGCCAGCTATGGAAACAAGTGCCCATCAGTGGACAAGTGGATAAAGAAGTGGTGGCACATATATACTATGGAATATTACTTGGTCATAAAAAGGAATGAAATATTACCATTTGTGACAGCGTGGATGGACCTAGAGGATATTATGCTAAGTGAAATATGTCAGTCAGAGAAAGACAAATATTGTATGATTTCACTTATATATGTAATCTAAAGAACAATAAACAAACAAGCAAAACAGAAACAGACAAAGATGTAGAGAACAGACCGATGGTTGCCAGAAGGGAGAGGGTTTGGGAGACTGAGTAAAAAATGGTGAAAGAGATTGAGAAGTGCAGATTGGTAGTACAGAATAGTCATGGGGATACAAAGTGCAGCATGGGAAATATAGTCAATATTATTGTAAAAATTATGTATGGTACCAGTTGGGTACCGGAAATATCAGAGAGAATACTGTGTACAGTATGTGATTGTCTAACCACTGTGCTGTATACCTGAAACTAATACAAAATAATATTGAATGTAAACTGTAATTGGGAAATTTAAAAAAATAATTTAAAAGAAAAATACATAAAATGTATTAGCAAGATAGAAATTGAAAGTGGAGCTAAAGAATAAAGAAAAACAAGAATGGAACCATAAAATGGAAGTAAGAAATGTGTATCTTAATGAACTATGTGTATGTGTGTGTGTACCATATACACACACGCAGACATATACCTACTTGTCTGTAATCTAAGCATCTATATTCAGGAGAAAGATGGCTCCTGCAGTCTGGGGAGTGACTCAGCTCAGGGACACTGGCATCTGACTCTTCAGCTCTCTTCTCAGAACCACTAACCCCAGACTCCTCATGCAACTCTAGTCTGCTCTGCCCTCCCTCCGCTGGAGCCCAGGGGTAAAATTCTAAACCATCTGAAGATTCCAAAGGAAGACAGGGGTAGGATTCACAATTCTCAGTCTATGGGGAAAGATGAAACTCAGATTCTTGTGGGAGAGAGGAAGGGAGAGAGAATTTACATTCAAAATGGGAAATGTAGTTAATTAATAAATTCTCTTGTAGTTAATTAATAAATTCTCTGTCCATTAGGTAAAAGCACCATATTTTGCTGTGTATAATGTGCACCCACATTTTTATGTGCATTACACATGAGATTATTATACCTGTTATTATACCCATTGTATGTAATCATTATACCCATGTATAATGCACATCCTTAATTTTCCCTTAAAAATTTGGGCCAAAAAGTGCACATTATATAACAAGCAAATACAGTAATTATGCTAATTTCCCTAAGCTAAAAAAAAAAGTAAATCACATTACTTAGTTTTGGTATTAAAGTCAGACAGGAATTTCAGAGAAGGATCTTCATGAAAATAATCTTGATATAATAAACAAATTATTTGATATCATTTTAATGTGAGATACATTACAGTTTTCATAGGTTTACAAAATAGATTGATGGTATCGTATCAAAATCAGTTTCAATAAAAAATCCCCACAGGGAACCAGTTCATTGTGGCTAGTTTTATGCTCATTTGGTTAGATATAGTGGTAGAATTGTAAGTATCTGGAAGAACAGATACATGATATGTTCTTCAAACTATCTTCTCTAAATATTACTGGTCTCAGACAAGATTTTGATGAAGTCATTGTGACAATGAGTTTGGCATTCTCTAACAAATACTTGGACAATATCTATTTGTTGAAGCTGGTTGAATTCAGATTAGATGCACTGATTGTAATAGACCATTGACTTGAGGGGAGAAATGACATTTCTTTTGAGAGCTGATAGTCTTTCATCTTGGACAATCACTTCATTAAATTTTTTGTGCAGTGAAACATATTCGCTAATAATTTTGTTATTTAATTTTTATTACATACAGAAAATTGGAGACTCATACCGGGGCTACTGTGTAAGTGAGACTGAATTAGAAAGTGTTTTAACGTTTCACAAACAGCAGACACAGAGCGTCTGGGGGACCCGCCAATCTCCAAGCCCAGCCAAGCCAGCTACACGTTTGATGTGGAAATCCCAGTATGTTCCATATGATGGAATTCCGTTTGTCAATGCAGGTACATTTTAAAAGAAATATTTTAAAAGGTTCAGCAGTAGCCATGACCCATAGTGAAACTGGTTTTCCTAAGGTGATTCATTTCCATTTTGGTAAATGATAACTAAATGTTAATTGATAAAATCTATATTAAACAAGAAAGAAAACATAATAAATAAAACCAACTTTTTATGTTGTAAAATTGCATTTATTGTATTAAATAAATCATACCTTCTCTAGATATTATGCTGAAAATAGAAAATAAAAATATTGAAATTCCAGGTAGAACTATTTAATACAAATTAAATAATAAGCAATTTTATTATTTTAAATATGTATCTCTTGAGTTTTGTTTTTGTTTTTTCATCCAGTCCAGATATTCTCTCCTCTCTTGATTTGTCTTGTGGTACAAATTTGTGTCCATTTTATATAGCTTATAAATTCTTAAGTTACTTTATAGAATTTGCATACAATCAGGAATTATATAGAATTGTAATATTAGGGTCCTCAAGCATCAGGTGTATTATATACAGTATTGTCAAACACTAGTGTTTACTAAAGCAGTAGAGTTTCAAAGAATTCCCAGAGATTCACCCCAGGACTAGTCAGACCCCACAGAACCTAAAAATAAGTGATTTAGTTCAGGATTATGCGGGCACTGATTCAGCTGGAAGTGTTGCAACCTCATCCTTGACCTCTGAGTGTAAAGAGAAACACTTAGAGGAAAATAAATGTAACTTCTTCTGCCCAGGTTTGTCAATATTCTATAAAAGAAATGCAACATTTTTTACTTCCCTAATTCTAATCCCTTTCTTACCTCTTCACAAGCAGCCACTACATGAATTTGGTGTGTATCTCTTTAGTCTGTTTTTATGCATTACCATACATGTTTGTATTTTTAATAATACATTTTGTTTATTGCATATTTTAAAATATACATAAATAATAAACCATAGGCATTATTGTGTAAAATTTCACTTGCCCCAGTTACCTCAATTTAATTATTATGTAACAGTCCAGCATATGACCAAATCACAATTATTTTTCAATAAACAATCATTTAGGTTGCCTCCAACTTTTCAGTATCACAAAGAATGCTATAGTCAGACATCCACAATACACATTTTCTGTTGAAAGTATGTAATAGTTTTTTTTTTAGTGTATATGTGTTAAAGTGGAATTATTGTGTTGTGAATCATTCCCATTTCATCCTTACAGGATTCTTTCAAATTGTCACAGAAGTAATTGTACAGGTTCAAAAATCCCTTCTTTAAAATTTTTTGTTGAAATGTGTTTTAGAAGTCCGAATTTTTGGACTGTAATAAAGCAATATTACAAAATACTTCTAGCATGTATTCTGTAGACAATTAACACATGATCAAACAAGTAATATTTTATGGATAGTCACACTAAGGAATAAATCAAGACTACAAATAACCTCATAAAGTTCAGGTCAGGTTTTACAGGTAAATGAGTTCCAAAAAATTTTGGTTTTGAGCTTTTTAGATTCAGAAATGTACACAAAGAATTGATGACCTACCAATTTTTACTCCTTTCAGCAATGTATGAAAATTCCCCTTTCCCCACATTCACTGTATGACTTAACATTCCCATTCTTTTAAAAATCCTTATATTATGAAAATTTTCATATGTCTATCAAAGTAATAGTAATAACATATGAAATCCTATGACTCCACATATCTATTATCCAGTTTCAACAACTATCAGCATATGGCCAATATTGTCTCATCTATGCCCCAGCCCACTTCCTCATTCCCCACCCCCAAGATGATTTTACAGTAAATTACAGGTATGTCACTTCATCTACAACTAAATTTTATGTCTCTAAAAGATAAGGACTCTGTCTCTACCTGCTTGTCTGTCTCTCTCTCTATATGTGTATATGTGTGTATATATCTTCAATATAACGAGAATCCCATTATCACACTTTAAAAGAATAAACAGTGATTTCTTAATATCATAAAATGTCCAGTGTTCACATTCCTCTACTTACCTCATAATACTTTTTCTATAGGTTTGTTCAAATTCACATCCAAAGTTCACAAATTATATTTGGTTAATATATCTCTTAAATTTATTTTCCTCTAAAAATTTCTGTCCCATTATCCCCAAATAGTTTGTTATGTGAAGTTTGCCATATTCTGGATTTTGCTGATTCCAGTCATGTAGTTTAACATGTTCTTTTATCTCCTGTACTTCCTGTAAACTGTTAAATCTATCTAAGAGGCTTGACTAAATGAAGATTTAATCTTCATAAAAGTTTTGCAAGAATACCTCATAGGTTCTGTGTAGTTATTGCTACCTGTGTGTAACACCTTTTGGTGATGTTAAGATTGAATAGTAGAGTCAGTTGTTTTAGAATATTGTCAAGTTTTAAAAATATTTTTGCCAATCTGAAGTGTGAGATAGTATTTTACTATTGTTTTGATTTGTATTTCCCTCTTTACTAGTGAAGTTGAACAACTTTTTATTTTTTCATTTACTACCCATTTTTTCTTTCTGAATTGCCTGTTCATAGCCTTTGCCCATTTTTCTCTTTGTTTGTTTCTTTATTTAAAAAAAATTATTTATGGTTTTTATATTCTACATGTTAATCTTTTCTTATGTGTATTATAAAGTACTACTTTTCAAAATGCTATTTTCATTTTTATTTATGGTGTCTTTTAAATATGTTTTACATTTTTTAATTACAGATTTTACTATTTATTTTTAGCGAGAGGGGAAGGGAGGGAGAAAGAGGACGAGAAACTTTGAAGTGCGAGAAATAAATCTATCACTTACCTCTCGCATATCCCCAACTGGGGACCAGTCCTGCAACCCAGGCATGTACCCTGACTGGGAATCGAACTGGTGACCTTTCAGTTTGCAGGCTGGCACTCAATCCACTGAACCATACTAGCCAGGGCACAAGTTTTACATTTTATTTATTTATTTTTTCTTCTTCTTTTTAAAATTATTGTTCAAGTATAGTTTTGTTCATTTACACCCCCACCTCTCCTCTCCCCTTGACCCTCCCATCCCCACCTCCCACCCTCGATCCTACTGCCTTTTGGCTTTGTCTCTGTGTCATTTGTACATGTTCCTTGATTACTCTTCCCTTTAATTCCCCTGTTAATCCCCTCCCTGCTCTCCTCTGGTTACTGTCAGTTTGTTCTTTATTTCAATACCTCTGGTTATATTTTGCTTGCTTGTTTGTTCTGTTGATTAGGTTCTACTTATAGGTGAGATAATATGGTATTTGTCCTTCACTGCCTGGTTTGTTTCCCTTAGCATTTTAACATTTTAATGTCAGCTTTATCAACACTTTAATTTATGATTTGCATTTTTCATTTTATATTTTAGAAGTTGCTGTACCCTAGTATAGGGTATTCAACTTAAAATCTAAACTGTATAGTTTTAAGTTCTACTTATTTGTATTAGCTATTGCTGTGTAACAAATTACCCAAAACTTGGTGGCTGAGAACAACAAACATTTATTACCTCACAGTTTTTGTGGGTCAGAAATCCAAGAGTGGATTAGCAAGGTTGTTCTGCCTCAGGTTCTCTCACAAGATTGCAGTTAATGTGTGTGCTGGACAGGGGTGGATCTGCTTCCAGTCTCATGGGGCTATTGGCGGACTTTTTACTCTTTGCCATGTGGACCTCTGCACTGAGCTGACTTACTACATGAAAGGTGATTTCTCCCAGAGAGAGCAATCCAAGCAAGTGCAAGGGAGTACCTAAGACAGAAGTCACAGACTTTTTTTTATAACCTAACATCAAAAATAATATCCTATCAATTCAGCTATATTCATTAAAAGTAAGTTAATAAGTCTAGCCATGTTCAAGGGAAGGGAATTACACAAGGACATGAGTACTAGGAGGCAGGGATCACTGGGGGCCATCTTAGTGACTGGTTATCCTAACAGCCCAATAGGAAAAAGGAAATAAATAACTATAAAAGGAAATAAAATTTTAAATGACACTAATATTTATTAACAAATGTAGCATGTACTAATTTTTTTTTATAAAATGGTAAGTTTTATTATTAAAATCATGTATATATATACCAGGTGACATTCAGTAAATGTGGTATTTACTGATTTCTTTAACGTGGTATATTTGGTAAATATTACAATTAACTTTATTTTAAAAAAGATTTTATTTATTTATTTTTAGAGAGAGGAGAAGGGAAAAAGAGAGACAGAGAAACATCAGTGTATGAGAGAAACACCAACTGGTTGTCTATTGCATGTGCCACAACCCAGGCATGTGCCCTGACCAGGAATCAAACTGGCAACCTTTAGCTTTGTGGTATGACACCCAACAAAGAGAGCCACAGTAGTCAGGGTACAAACAACTTTTAGATTTATTTGTTTGTACGTTTTAGAAAGATTTTATTTATTTATTTTTAGAGATTGGTGAAGAGAAGGAGAGAAACATTGATGTATGAGAGAAACATTGATCAGTTGTCTCTCATGCACCCAACTGGGGACCTGGCCCCCAATCTAGGCATGTCCCTTGACCAGGAATTGAACTGGAAACCTTTCGGTTTGCAGGACAGCTCCCAACCCACTGAGCCCAACCCACTGAGCCACACCAGTAAGGGCTTGTTTGTACATTTTGTTTTAGTGAGATATATTGCCGATTTCTTTCCCTAAAGTTTGTTTAATGAAAATACAGACTTTGACATTTACCACCACCAAGTTATTTTTAATCTAGTATCTAGAACAGATGGATACTTGATTTAATACCAATAGTTGGCTTTGGCCCACAGGGAGTAGAGCCGTGGTAATGGAGTGTCAGTATGGGCCAAGGAGAAAAGGTTTCCAGTTAAAAAAAATCAATGAGCAGGAAAGCAGATCTTGTCAACTCTACAAAGCCACTTGTCCAGCCCGGTAAGCTTTCTTTTCTTTCTTTCTTATTAAGTACTTATTTTTGAATAGCTAATATGTGCTTTTTAAAGTTTAAGCAACTCGAAAAAAATATACAGTGAAATCTGAGTTTCCTCTTACCACTCCTGCCTCTTTAAGGCAACAACTCTTACCAGTTTCTGGAGTTACCCTCCATAGATATTCTGTGTATATGAATATATATCTATGTATATATATATATTCTCCTTTACCCTCGTAAATGTAAAAGATCTCAGTAAAGCTTATTGATGTTTCCTTAAAGTTTAGGTAGTAGTGCACCTTTTTTCATGCTATTAATCCACATTGATGTATTTTCATTCTGAATGCCGATTTTGATTATTTACTGCACAGCTATTAAGCTACATACTAGTTTGAATGTAATAACATATACTACTCTATACTTTGCCTTTGTTCATTCCAAATCTATCTCAAAGCTGCCATATCTGTATATAAAATGACTCATTATTTAGTTTTTAAAACATTTAAAAATTTTTATTTTTAAAATGAGATATAGTTGACATATAGCATATTGGTTTCATGGTTCCTTCTTATTAATAGCTATAAAATAGTCTGTGGATGAATTCTCATTTACTTAATTAGACCTATAATGATGGACATGTAGGCTCTGAAAAGCATTCTTTATTATTGCTGCAGGTAATAGTGGGTTGGCCAAAAAGTCCATTTAATTTTTTCTGTAAAATAAAAGGCACATTTTTCATTTTCACTAATAACTTTATTGATTTGGATTTTTAAAAAAGATTTTATTTATTTATAGTGAGAGGGGAAGGGAGAGAGAAAGAGAAACATCAATGTGTGGTTGCCTCTCACACGCCCCCTACTGGGGACCTCGCCAGCAACCGACACATGTGCCCTGACTGGGGAATTAAACTGGCGACCCTTTGATTCACAGACCAGTGCTCAATCCACTGAGCTACACCAGCCAAGGCTAATTTGGATATTTTGAGTATGTTGGCTATCTCCTGCTATTGGCTTCTAGTGAGCAGAGTCCAGGGGTGCTGCTAGCATCTTCCAATGCGTAAGACTGCCCCACAGCAAAGAATTACTTGGCCAAAATGTCTATAATACCAATAAATTTCACAAATCAGTTTTGACATGTTTGATCAGTCACAGCACGTTCTCCATACACTGCACAAATCTTTTCTTGCATTTCAGTTGTGTTTTTACATTTCTTGAAATAATAAAGCGTACTATGCTGAAAATGTATGTTTTCTTCCATCTTCAGTATTAAAATGGCTGCACAAAAATTCACCAATTTTGATGTTTTTTTAAAAAATGCACACTAATATAACAGCTGTCACAATGCAATCTAACAAAATTGTTTTGAATGAGTTAAAGATAACTCACTAGAGTACCACTAGAGCTATTGTATGGAAAAAATGTACTATTAGAGCCATTGTGTGGAAGAAACTAAATGAACTTTTTGACCAACCCAATAACTTTGCACCTATTTATGTGCTTTTACAAGTATATCAATAAGATAAATTCCTTGAAATGTAATTGCTAGGGCCAAGGATATATATTTTTAAATGTTGACTAGTATTAGAAAGTTGCTTTTTAGAGAGATTTTTACCAATTATGTTCATAACAGCAATGTATGAGACCAACATAGTAAGTTTTAGATAGAATAGGATTACAGAGATATTATTACTCTGGGTGAGAATGAAAAATATGAACAAATATTTTTATAACGTCCTATATAAAATTCTTTTTTCAGACATTGAAAATGTTTTATGTTATCAGATAAAATAAAATTTAAAGAGATAATGTAAATGTTGGATTTAGTTGATTTTTGAAACATTTTCACATCGTATCTTATATCCCAAACCTCAGCATTCTCAAGTTTTTAAATCCAGTTCAGAAGGCTTTTCATGTGTAATCTGATCATGTTAACTTTAGGTCATATTTAAACTTAACCATGAAACAAAATTTTTAGCTGATTTTTATGTATGGTAATCTAAAACTTTACGTGTGACTTGGGAGAAAATCCCTATATGTGAAGAAATAATTTTACTCTCTTATTATTCTGTAAGCACTTGATCAGTATCTACTCTGTGCCCTGCAGCTACGCTGGATGCCATGAGAAAGAGGGAGACTAAAAGAGCTATAAGATTTTATTTAAACATAGGGAACTTAAAATGTTGTTGGGGTAGATCAGTAAACAAAAACTTTCAGAGAACATGATAGTATAGTATGGATTACCTCACTGTCTTCGAAGAGAATATATCCATGCAAACTCATTAACAGGAAAGAAAATACTTAGATAAGAAAGCCTGGATGCTGAAGTTTAGATTGAATTTGGATAGATAGAGAGTCAAAGGAAAGATATTGTAGCCTAGGAGAACTATATAAATGAAGATATGGCAGGATTATATATTTGGTATCAGAGGAGGAAGGAAGATTCCTTCATTAAGATGATAAACTTCATAGGAAAAGCAATTTTATATTTGAAGTAATTGAAAGTAAGTTTACGTAAATAACCTAGAATCATACAGAATGCCTTGAATGCTGCCAAGAAATTGTACTTGATTAAAGAGCAGATAGATTCTTTAGCAGAGTAGTGCATATGTGAAGAATTATTGTGGCATTGTTTTATCAAGTGGATTTTAATAATGAAAGATGGGTTGTCTAGAGGCCCCGGAGGCGGCTATCAAAGTGATCCCGGTATAAGGTGTTTATGGCACTCAGGAGAATGGAAAAGAGGCAAATCCAGGAAAAAAAATGCTAATATGCAGAAATGTTTAGATATTTTTGCTGAAGTCATGATTGTTGTTAATTTGCTAAGTATTATGATGCTCTGAGAATATAGTGTGTCTTTTACATAATCCTCTGAATGCTGTCTGGATTAATGGAATTTTTTCCTAAACTTTAATGCTTCCAATAAAGGTCTGGTTGATAAATTAGGTTTTCTTAAGATTACAATATAATGAAAAAATTTTTTTTCCTTATAAAAAGAATTTATATTAAAAAGGTACAAAAGTTTCCTGAATATAGAGTTCCTACAGACCCCAAAATTGATAAGAAAATTATCCGAATGGAGCAAGAGAAAGCCTTTAACATGCTAAAGAAGAACTTGATAGATGCTGGTGGTGTTCTTAGGTATGACATTTATATAATTCTTTTATTTTATAAATTAGCTCCATTTGTAAGAATTTCTTCTGTAAGAAAAATTATAATTATGATTTCTAATTATTTCAATTTAAGAAGTTGTTTTTATAGGTGAAGGGTGATATAAGGGGGTTAAGTGGCAATGAAAAAATACTATAAAATGTTTTTTTAAAAAAGGAATGGTTTTATAAGGTGGATCTCTCACTAGTAGTTCCCTAGGTATTAAAATAATTTGCCACTGTGTAAGCCATTGAGTTTATCAGCTGAATGCCTTGGCTAAGTATGACCAAAGAATTCTGTGTTCCATACAGAAGTGTTTTTCCAAATTGACAAATACATTTCACTATATATTTAGTACTTTGTTTCAGACATTTACTAGGAGCCAAACTTGCAGTCACCTGAATATTTTTTTAACCCATCTTTGATTACTTGTGGCAGCCAGAAATTAATTCTAACCCCTACATAAAAATTTCATTTTATATCTTTTATACTAAAGTCTTTAAAAATATTTTATTTTTTATTAAATTTATTCAAGTGACATTGGTTATTAAGGTTATATAGTTTTCAAGTGTAGATTTCTATGATACATGATCTGCATTTTGCATTGTGTGCCCACGAACCAAAGTCAGATCGTCTTCTGTCACCATATATTTGGCTCCCTATGGTCTTAAATAAGAAGAAATACTAGCTTTCTTTCTGATTTCTTTTTCGTGTCAGTCCAGGTGAAAACTTTGCAATTGTATATGGGGTTAAGGGTATGGACCATAGTTTGT
This sequence comes from Mormoops blainvillei, assembly GCA_004026545.1. Taxonomy (NCBI): domain Eukaryota; kingdom Metazoa; phylum Chordata; class Mammalia; order Chiroptera; family Mormoopidae; genus Mormoops; species Mormoops blainvillei. Next base: position 18,755 of record PVJD01001996.1, read on the forward strand.
GTGTGATCTTTAAAAAAACTTTTATAAAAATGAAAAATGAGTAGAGTCAATAATCAGATCCTTTAGTTCGGAGAACATTGCATATAATTTTTATGTAGGACCCATTTTATGCAGTTTCAGTTATTGCAAGCATCTTGCATAAATATATTAAAACAGCATCCTATTAGATCAATTTATTTTCTTAGCATTCGTTCTTTTGCACTGCCCTACTATATGAGAGGCCTGTATTTACCTGTTAGTTCATTGTCTTCCTCATTGAGGTAACAGGAGCCAGAGTGCTGTAGAGGCAGTTTGTTGAGCTCCTGTCAAAGAAAATTCTCCCACATAGTTCAATCTTGATAGACTCACTTATATCCACTCCTGGGTTGGAAGTATAATAGGTGCAACACAGAAGCTGTAATCTGGGAACAAAATGGTAGAAGAATGGGAAAATATACAATTCAAAAGATGATGTAAAAAGTCTCATTATTTTGAGGTAAAATTTACTTAATATGAGATTTAAAATATCATTTTCATGTACACTTAAATCCTATACCCTCCTTAACATTTGGGCCATAGTAAAAAACCTGTAAAAAATAAAAGATTTATATTTAATTGGATTTAAAGCCAGTCTTAGAAGAGTTAGGCAGAGAACATTTTGAATTTATACTCAATATGCAATAATACATAATTTTTTCTTAAAAGAATATTCCTTCCCTTAATGAGTGTTAACATAGGTAATTACAATTCTTGCCTTTGTCTAGTAATATAATTTTAAATATTTTCTCTTGTCAGGTGGTATGTACAGTTACCTACACAGCAAGCTCATCAGTATCACGAATTAGAGACTCCTTCCCTTCCTTTGTCACCTTCCCCTTTTCCTGTGTCCACTCTTGAAGAAGAGGAAACTACAGTTAGAGATGAGAATTGTACATTACCCTCGCGTCTACATCCTCAAGTAGCACATAAGATTCAAGAATTAGTATCACAGGGAATAGAACAAGTGTATGCAGTAAGGAAACAGCTAAGGTACAGTACAAATAAATTGTTTTTCATTTTTGTTGCTTTAAATAATACACTTACCATTATAGCCATTTTCTGGAATATATACTTTTAAAGTAGATAAGGAATATATTTATTAATTTATTAAAATCTTATTTATTGCCCTGATTGGTGTGGTTCAGTGGGTTGGGCATCATCCCGCAAACCAAAAGGTTGTTGGATCGTTTCCCAGTCAGGGCACATGCCTGGGTTCAGGCCAGATTCCCCATTGGGGTTGTGCAAGACCCAGTTGGGGGTGTGTGAGAGGCAACTGATCGATGTGTCTCTTGTACATGGATGTTTCTCTCCCTTTCTTTCTCCCTCCCTTCCCTTCTCTTTAAAAATAAATAAAACCTTTTTAAAAATCTTGTTTATTAACTAATCATTTTCCAGCAGATGCTTGGCAAGCCATGTAATGATTTGACTTACTCATTTAAGATATTCCATATTCAGATTTGCCAAATTGAGCTGTTTCTAAATGGTATATGAATTGAACTATATAATAAATAACCTTTGCAGAAAAAAACCTATGCAGAACCAAAGATTTTAAAACCTCTAGGCCAAGGTACTTATTAAAGGCTATTTAAAATACAATTAAATTTTATTACCACAAAAGAATATAGATAGTTCTTTGTCTAATGAAATCTCTTGTTATAGCAGCCTGGACTAATTTTATTGATACTCAGGATATAATGATTAACTATTATTGTCATTGTAGCCAAACGTGTGCCAGGTATTGCACTAGGCACTTTATATGCATGATCTCATTTATTCTTATGACTATGAAGTTCGTATATTTGTCCCTGATCTGCAGATGAGAAAATGGAGACTCCGAATGGTTAAATGACTAGCTTAAGAAGTAGAGGCAGAACTGAAATTTAGGTCTGACTCTACAACCTGTACTTATTGCTGTTATTTCTAGGACCTAACTGACCTTGTTTGTACTGGTTATTGTATAGTCTGATCTGAGTAACACAATAAGTATTTCCATGACTTATTTTTCTTTTTTTTTTAATCTCACCCAAGGACATGTCTACTGATTTTATAGAGAGGGGAAGGGAGGGGCAGAGAGAAAGGGAGAGAAACATGGATGCAAGAGAGAAACATCCATCGGTTGCCTCTCATATGTGCCCTGACTGGGCACTGAACCAGCAACCCAGGCATGTACCTGACCAGAAGGACCCTGGGACCTTTCAGTTTATGGAACATTATTCCAAGCTACTGAGCCACACCAGCTCCGGCTTCATGAATTAGTTCTTAATTAATGCACTATTTTTTTATTTAGCAGATTTCTTAGACATTTTATATTTCCATTGAGGCATTGTTAGACTAGAACCAGAATTTGGTAAAACCATCCACTGTTTACTAAATCTGGATATTAAGAACAGAGATATAATATAACTCTGTTTTATGGTCTACTGAATGCTGTGCTACCGAATATATATATATAAAAAATGTATTATATATAGCTTTATCATTTATTTTATGTATCAATTTTTATACAATTATGTGGCAGTACCGTCTTCTGTTTCTATGTTTTGTGTACTTGTAAAGTGCAAGCAGATCATACCTTTTCAAAAATTTTTAAAACTAAAATAAAATTTTTAATTTTTTAATTCTTTTTTTGTTCTTTAAAAAAAATTATTGTTCTATTACAGTTGTCCTGATTTTCCCCTATTGCTCTCCCCTGCCTCAGATTTTTTTTAATCCTCACCCGAGGATATATTCTTACTGATTTTTATAGAGAGAGAAAGGCAGAGAGATAGAGAGAAACATTGATGTGAGAGAGTAATATCAATTGGTTGTCTCCCATACGTGCCCCACCAGGGCTCAAACCCGCAATCTAGGCATGTGCCCTGACCAGGAATCAAACCCACAACCATTTGATGGATAGGATGACACCCCAGCCAACTGAGCCCCCCAGCCTGGGCAGATAGATTATACTTTGTATGATATTAATTGATACCTTTTGGAAGCAATATAACAATATTTATGCAGATAATCTGAGTATAGACCCCAGCTTACTTCCTTACTAGGTAGGCTGTACAATTTCGTACAAATTACTTAACTTCAGCAGCACTCAGTTCTCTTATCTGTAAAGTGGAATGCTAATTGTACCTCACAGGATTATAGTAAGGCTTAAAGGAGATAGTTGATATAAAGTGTTAAGTACAGTGCCTGACTTAGTAAGCATTCAAAAACATACTTAAATTGAAAATAATGATTCTTTTGTCCTGGCCAATGTGGCTCAGTTGGTTGGAGCATCATCTGGTAACCAAAGGGTTGTGGAAAAATGTAAACTACTTGTAAAGGTGTAAACCATGCTTACACAAGGTTATACTAAAAGAGAACCACCTCTTATGTGATCTAAAGTAAAATGCTAGATTTACTCATGTTTGATTCCATTTTATATTCTCCACAGAAAATTTGTGGAAAGGGAGCTGTTCAAACCTGATGAGGTACCTGAAAGACATAATTTATCATTTTTTCCAACTGTAAATGATATAAAAAATCACATCCATGAAGTACAGAAATCCTTGAGAAATGGAGATAATGTATATAATTCGGAGATTATTCCAGCAATGGTATGTTTTAGTACAGAATCTTTCTTAGCTGCTATCACTATTTGGACTAATAGGGATGGTTGCTGTTAGGCCATGTAAATAACTGTGATATAAGAAAAATAGGGATATTTTTTCTTAAAATGTAAATGATGATTTGACTAAATTTTTAAATTATTCTCACAAGACGAAAAACCAGTGAGTTTCCAACTCTGACTATAATAATAATAGTTATCTTTATTTAAAAATCTACATAGTTTATCTCTGTAAAAAGTATATCATTCATTCAACAGACATTTATTGATTACATGCTGTATATGTCTTACCCTCTTTAAGCAGATGTATAAATTTAAGTAGAATAGTTCAGACTTGAATAAACAAAGTAATAATATTAGTTCTATATGCCATCTATGGATATTAGTGTTACCTCATACTGTGATGTTTTCCCCCTGAATATTGGTCATTTCCATGAAAATTTTTCCTACTCTGAAGAGATTAATATAATTACCCAGAAACTACTAAGTATAATGCAGGCAATGATTATGGCATTAAAGTCTCAGCAGCAATATTTTTTGGTTTCTGCATTTTTACTACTCAAATTCAGTAACTGAATAGATTTAGATATTTATTGCGCTAGAGCTACTCTTCTTTGCTATCTAGAACTCTTAATTATTCACTGTCCAAAATTTAGGAACGGAACTGCTTTAGGTAGTAATGGTCCTTGCCACCTTCTCTTGCTATCCAAAGTCTTGCTAGCTGAACTTGGGAAGCGAATGCATTTGAATAGTGAAGTATACTTGTTCATTGAGAATATGAACAAGTGAAGAGAGTAATTACAGAATAAAACACAGTTATACTATGACAATAAAATATGACAGTTGTATTGATGTTTTAAAATATTTTTCAATGTTAGTTTTACTGAAGTGAATGTTCCCTTTTTAGCTTCAGTGGACTTCAGACAGTGGGAATATTCTCAGAGAGACTGTGACAGTTACATTTGCAGAAGGTAGGTTATCTTAAATACCTTTAAAATAAATGATCAAACAGTGTTAAAACTGGAAGACATTTAAGATACTATCTAATCAAATGTTGTGGATAAGGAAACCATGGTCCAAAGAGCCAAGAGCAACTCTGTTAGGATTTATTAAAATAGCTCCAGCTATTTAAATTTCCTGTTATAATCAGCCTTTATGCTTCTTTATGATTGAAATCCGAGTCTGACTACTCGCACAGTTTACTATAAAGTTAGGCTAATTCCAATAGTAATAACCCTAAGATACTCTGATCAGGAAATTTTTGTTCCTTTTGTATTGTTTGCTTTTTCTCATATGTACTTATTCTCCTGTTCTCTGAATAGCCCAATCTTATTTCCCTCTTCTTTTGTTCTCTCTTCTGGAAGTATCTTTTCTCCTCTTCTGCAGGCAGACTTCACTCACTGCTCAAATAACAATTTCTTTGGTTTTAAGTGCTCTCTTAACTTCACCCCCTATATAAAGTTAGGTATTCACTCTTTTGTATTTATCCCTTCATTTAACATGGTATCCTTTTGTTTACACATCTGTATCTTTCATTATAATTTGAGTTCCTCAGGGGTAAGGATTGTATTTTATTCAAATTAATATACCTAGTGCATAGCATAATGCTTGCTAAAGAGTTAACACCTAACTAAATGCTTTAGAATAAATTTATTAATAACTATATACAATACAATAATTTCTTTATTCTTTGACCTATTAACCTTTGAGTTACTGCCTATAGAATAACTTTCAAATTCTTTAGCATTATTCATTTGTTCTGCATATATTTCTCCCACTGTGTGTGGAAAAGGCAGTAAACAAATATGTTCTAATTAATTACTATTAGGAAAAGTGCCATGACACAGTTTTGCAAAATTGTGTAGAAATAGCAAAGCTGTGAAAACTTAGTTCAGGGACTAGGAAAGTGACACTTGAAAAAGTAACTTTTAAACTAAGAACTGAAGAATAGGAACTTGCCAATCAAAGGAGTCACAATTTCAAAGGCTAAGCAAGAAAGAGCTTGTCATATTCAAGGAACTTAGAGATAAGACTGGATAAACAAAACAGGTTTAAGATGCTCTTTCAGCTGTCCATTTGAAAGGTGACAGTGGTTTAACTACAGTGGTAGCATTTATGTTAGAATTGGAAAGATTTAAGAGTTATTTTAAAAGTAGAACTCAAAGGTCTTGATTACTGACTGAATAGATGCAAGAGGTAAAAGAGTGGGAATGATCTAGAATGACTCCTGAATATGTTCCTTGAGCAACTGACTGATAGCAGCATTTACTGAGCTCAGCAACACTGATATCAGAAGACGTATTGGTGGCTACAGGAGAGAGTAAAACAGATCATGAGATCAGGTTCGGAAAGCTTGCATATCAGAGCCCTTTCAATAGAATGGATTGGGAGGAAGCCATATTGGTGTGGTTGAAGAGCGAATGGGAGTGAATGAAGAAGTAGAGACAATGTGGACCACTTAAAGAAAAATCTTTTAAAAAAGTCTTCACTGGAGGATATGTTTATTGATTTTAGAGAGCGAGGAAGGGGGGAAGAGAAGGAGGGAAAGAAAGAGAAAGAGAAACATTGACATAAGAACCATTGTTGTGAGAGAGAAATATTGATCATTTGCCTCCCACACCCCAGCTGGGGATTGAATCCACAACCTAGGTATGTACCCTGACTGGGAATTGAACCTGCAACCTTTTGGTATAGGATGATGCTCCAGCCAACTGAGCCACCTTGCCAGGGCAGTGTGGACCACTTTTTCAATAAGTTTACTATGAAGGGAGTATGGGGTTGAGGCAAGACATTTTAAGACAGGAGCAACCTGAAGAAATAGATGAAGATGAAGGTATTTGATAGCTTTGGTGATGGGAAGTTGAGGAAACTTCTATCTGATAGCTTCTCTTTTCTCTTTAAGTAAGAATGCTAAGAATAAGAGATCTCAGGAAGTGTGGCCAAGAGTTTAGGAAAATGGAGATTAGATGTCATTCCTAATGTAGAGTAAGAAAAACATTGTGAGGTGGTCAGATACAGGTGACAGGCTGATGTAGAGGGTCGTGAATTGGTATTAGTAGTAGCCAGGAGCTGCTTCTTCGGTGGCATTTGGCTGCACATGTACAGGCAGTGGAAGCCATTTTCATCCAGAGTTAGGATTTTACCAGGTGCATATGACCAAAGGACAGAGAGGTAAAGGAGGTTAGGATATTTACAAGAGTGGGACTAAAATTATAAACCCAGGATGCTGAGCTAGATGGGGATAGAATTTTATTAAGGAAGAGGTTGATGGATCTGAAGAAGACTGAGGAAATCAATTGACTGGTGGTTTACAAGCGGATGAAGAACAATTGTAGTGGAGTACCTGAGGAAAATGCCTGAAGAATAAGAGGTGGTGATCAGAGAATGGGATGTTTGAATTAGAGATTTTAGATGTAGAATAGTCCAGGGTGTGACCACAGTAGTAGCAACAGAAAGAAGTAGGACAATTAGAAATGAAGAAGCTAAGAAATGTGAGAGTGCTGTTTAATCCTCTCAGTTGTCTTTTGAGGAAGATTCTCTTATTGCTTTCATTTTACAGATGAGGAAACTGAAATTTAGAAACTGGGGTAAATAGCATGAAGGTTACAGAGAAAAGCCAATACTTAAATCCATCCTAGAGAAATTTAGGTATAATCCAGAATCATGGCATGGAAAAAGGACTTGATTACAGTTACAGATGTAGAATCTTTCAATGAAAAAAAAAATTTCCTATTCTATCCTAGATATACTGAATTAAATTTAACAGAGGTTGAACTAGGAATTTATATTTTTTAAAAATTCCCCTAGTGCTTCTGATTATATACCACGTTCTGGAAATAGTGGACTAGGTAACTAAATAGTGGACTAGATAGACTCTTGAAGTCTTGTCAAACCTTTGACATTATTTTTTATTCCATTTCTCATAGTTAGGGTTGTAATAAAGTGTAGTGTACTTGAAACCATAACATCTTTTTGTTTTAATAGTTTATTTTTATATAATTTAGGAAATTCACCAGGAGAATCAACTACCACTAAAGAGGAAACAAATCGGACAAGGAGTTCTCTGTCTCCAGAACCAGCCCACTTGCTCTCCTCACTTTCTTCATTTCAGCCAAAAATATTCACACAACTACAGGTAGAAATCCAATATAACAGCCAAATTTGAGGCTTTTTTCTTTCTTCTTCCATCTCCCTTCTTCTTCTCTTAGGGATTTTACAGAATTATTATAGAATTATAACAATAAGCAAAGATGTTTTCATTATTAATATTCTAGCTTTTATATCTTGATTTAAGATGATAATTTAAACAGTATGTTTTGAAAATGTTTGAGTTGACTATGCATGCAATAAAATTCAGTCATACTACTTTTCCTTTGGTTCTTTCTGTCCTCACCAAATATTTGTTACTAACTGTACTCCTATATTTTATTCCACTTTTATATTGAAAGAATAATATATTCTATGAGAATTTACATAGTAAATTCAAACATTTTGATGTAACTCTTTTTGGTTTAAAAGGGTTTACAGTTGCAACCAAGATTCACTTCTTCTGATGGATCACCAGCTCTGATATCAGCAAATAACCACCCCTCCTCCAGTCCTTCAGGACTTCTGGATTCAATAGGAAGTGCTGTAATGAATAATGATTCTTTACAGCTTGGTCAAAGTCATAACCTTCAAACAGATACATGCCTAACCCAAAACAGTATTGCCTCTACCGTGGGTAACCTTTCAGGACCAGATCAAAATCTGGTTGCAGTGGATCAGCTGGTAGACGTTGGAGATGATGAGGACGCAGAGAATCTGGAAGGAAGTGTTCATCGAATTCTGCTGGGAAATGTGCAGACCATTCCAATACAAATTATAGACAGCCACCCAGCTCTTAGTAAGTTGAAATCAAGTTATGATTTCTTAAAAACTTTATGTGCTATCATCACTATTACACTATAGAAAAAACTATCATTTCTACTCAGTGAGTTTATAATTTTTAAATAAATCAAGTAAAACTATGAGAAAAAGGAAAAAATTTTCATGAGCATAAATTTTAAAACTTTTAAACTTAATTTTTCTTCTATTATAATTATTCATTTTCTAATTAACTAGTTTTACATGGAAAATCTGTGGTGCTGTGAGATCAGCAAGATCATTTTAGAATGCATGAAAAAAGGAAAGAAACATTAATAGGAAAATTATTTAGTGTAAAGGTTATTATGAAAAAATTAATATACACAATGAAAATAGAATGAAGTGGGCAGATATAAAGTTAATTTAAAGGAAAATTTTAAGTTATAGACTTAAGTGTTTAGTTCCATGGAAATTGAAAGGGAACTAGTAAGACTTGGGGACTTGAGTTTAACACATGACTTTGTTACTTACCTTCACTTTGTAATGAACCCAGTCAACATAGTAATAAATTATTAACTGTACTTGACGTATGTCACTTCTTTCCCCACCAGTTGTTCTCGATTGGGCACTTTTGTGGGAAAAGATTTGCAGTTCGCTTTAAAGAGCAAAATCTTCATAGAAATTATCCTTAGAACATATATTTTTCCTCATCTTCTGGGTAGGAAAAGTGTGAGATAGTTCCTTCCAGAAAAGATTCATTGTCTTTTAAATTTTTTGGAAGTAATTCCTTTCAGGAAAATTTATCCAGAGGACTGTGGCAGTAGTCACTAGTGAGGAACTTTAGTAGAAGAGACGGAAAAGGAATATAGTTGAATTAATCCTCACAACTCCATAGAATAGTTGATGGTGTCCCCATTCTACAGATGGGGAAACCAAGGCTCAAAGAATTTTAAATAATTGCCTAAAGATCACATCCAGTAAGTGACAAAGAAGGAATTTAAACTCAGACCTATCTGTCTCTAAAGCTTTTTCCATTCTAACATGCTTCCCCCCTCTGAATTGTGCCAAAGTACTTTTGGGATCTCTAATTCAGATTGCTTTAAAGAAAACCCTCTATGAATCTACAATTGCATGATTTATCATGTTAGCTCATGATCTGAGGGACCACTTCACCAGAATATTTATTCTCACGGTCATTTAAATCCACCCTCTACTGGTTTTCTCTTGGCTTGAGTTAAACTCCAACACACCTATATGTGACAAGCATTAGGCATGTTTAACGCACTTCTCTGAGCAATATGGTCCCTTTAACCTGAATCCCCTATAGCAACTGCAAACCTGATATTCCTAAGAAGGAGAGAGAAAGAATTTATGTTAGGTATTCCATCTGCCAGTTCACGGTAGTGCTGCCAGTGTGCTACATTTAGATTAATTTGGTCATAAGTTCTTTGAAATCAGAATGGTGAGTGCATTCTGAAACTTTTTAGATAAGCAAACACATAACTTGTGCAGAGCTCTCATTTAAGATCTGGTATGTTTTTCTAAAATACTTAAGTAGTGAAGTTTGTTTAAGAAGGGGACATTTTCTTAATATTTGTTCACATGTGGAAACCGTATGGGAATGGTAACACATTGGTGAATTTGTGATACATGTGTCTGCTGTTTGCAAAACAAATCATTTTGAAATAATGGGAGGCTTCCTGACTTTTATTCACACACGCTTTTAAAGACAATTATGTTTAAATACTAGTTATTCCTCTAATTTTATCAAAGTATGGGCTGCTTTTTTTGTCAAGTCTCTTTAGAGGAGAATAACTTTACAGCTTTCTTGTTTCTTTTTTCATTACTAGCTGCATACTGAAGGAATTCATTGTGAATGACTATTAAGATATCAGAAACACTAAATTCTCAAATACATCAACTGCTTTGCTAAATTACTTGGTTCTTTTTTTCCAAACTACTGTTTTATGCTTTGCTTCTAAATTCATATAATTCTGAAGATCCCAGTGTTACAGATTATATTAACCTTCATGGTTTTTCTTTTATGTTTGGTTTTAAAGTTGAAGAAAATCCAGAAGGTACCATTTCTGTGAACCAAGTTAAGCAAGAACCCAAAGAACCAGCATTGTCTATGGAAGCAAAAAAAAAATTGGACTGTAAGAAATTATCTGCTACCTAAATTATTGAAGCTTTTCATAATTGTACAACTCTGGTGACTTCTGATGTCATAGAAAAGAAGGAGAATATTGTCAAAGCTCAGCAGTGTGATAAGTGGACAGAAGACTGGTTTGATGAGCAACTTTGATTTAAAACTGATATATTTGTTGCCAATCCCATATTTTTACCTTAAGAGATATTTTACACCCCTTATTTTGTATAATTCTTATGTTTTATCTGATAAGGCCAGTATTTCAAAAGGTCATCTGAACTTACCCATGGTCATACAGACTGTATGCAAATAGTTATCTAACTTATCCCCTGGAACTACCCAATTTTGGCTCTTAAAAAATGAAAAAAACCCAAAAACTGTGTGTGTGATGACTTTTTTTTTATTTCTAAAAGAACTTTTTCCCTCTTTAAAGTGAAAAACTTTTTTACATTGGCAGACAGGTGAGAAAAGATTTATATATAGTCTGTCTCATTTGGAAAGATTAATACATTTTACTTCATAACACAAAAGCCTATCATTGACATCTGTGGAAACTGTGTAGTTGCATTTTAGTTTTTTCCATTCTAATCTTTATATTTGTGACTACAAACCAATAACATACTAATGGTCATCTAGTAGAAGTGATCTTGGTAAGTATTGACAATTTTAACTTGAATTAATCAAATAAGCAACAGAAATAAATGCGTATTGCATGGATTTATGCAGTATTGTAGTACAACTCTACTTATGGGTAGAAAAGTGTAGAAATTGGGAGAATTCCGAAGGAATACTAAAATTCCATGGTGTTTACAGATAATTCGAGGGACTTTTTGATATCAGCAGAAGATTTTTTTCCTATTTTATATTGAAGATTCAGCTCTGGTTAGAAAAGAATTTGAGTTGTATTTATTTTTTTACGCCAGAGTTCTCACTGAAATGATGGTATTAGAATTTATAGTACTTCAAGCTAAGTACTTATAGTTTAAAATTTAGTTTAGCCCTGGCCGGTGTGGCTCAGTGGGTTGAGGGTTGGCCTGAGAACCAAAGGGTCACTGGTTTGATCCCCAGTTAGGGCACATGCCTGGGTTGTGGGTCAGGTCCTCAATAGGGGGCATGTGAGAGGCAACCACACATTAATGTTTCTCTCCCTCTCTTTCTCCCTCCCTTCCTCTCTTTCTAAAATATAAATAAATAAAATCTTTAAAAAAAAGAAGAACCCCAATTTAAAAAAATAAAATAAAAAATAAAATTTAGTTTATATTAAAACTTCAAAACAGCTGATGTGTCATATATTGACTTCAAGTACTGAATATAAGCTTCTGTTTTCTGGAAGGCTGGTAAACTAGAAACATCAGTTATAACTGTCAAGAAATCAACCTAAGAAGTCAACCTAAAGACCTCCCCACACCCCCCAGATACCGTCTGTAGATATATTTAAAAGTAATAAGGATTTCAAATGGATTTTAATGTTTAATATACAAAGCATGTGGGATATAATATGAAATCTAACAATAATACTTTACATGAATATGAGGTGTTTTTTTGGCTTTTCTAAGTCTAATTTCCCATTCTTAATTCACTTCAATAATTTCTGGTATATAACATGTTTAATTATAAAACACTGATATGTTAGAAATGGGTGGAATTTTAAAATTCTTTACTCTTTAGATTTTTACCCTATTTAATATAAAATTTATTATTTAAACAATTATTTAATGCAAAGTTAATATTCAGTTACATATATGATTTTTAAATAAGACTTGCTTATAATTTTCCTACGAAACGAAAATATTTGCTGCCAGCATTTATAGAGTTAGACTGCCAAATCTGTTATTTTATGCTAAGTTAAACACAACTATTAGTTACCTCAAATGCAGATTTCTCTTAGTCTGTATGTACTTAAAGGGAATAAGTCCAAATTAATTTATAGTTTAGTGTTGCACTGCAAGTAATGTTTTTTCATTTGTTATTTCTAGTTTTTATGGAAACTTTTAAAAGATTTTATATAATCTTCACCTTTCATTAATGTGAAAATAATTTATTATAAAATATTTTACCAACTGAACTATATTTCTTTGGAAACATTCCTTTATTTTTTGATGTTGAGTTGCTAAGGAGAAATGCTTTTTAAGATACAGACTTTAGTCTGTTACTGATGAGGATGAGAGATGTCCAAGGATTCAGACTTTGGCACTTGATCAAGAACAAAACATAGTTTAAAAATACTTCTCTCACTTCATTCTCTGTGAATGTCTTTTCTGATACTGTTTTTTCTTTCTTTTTTAAACATGAGGACAAAAAGTTACCATGCATCCTCCCCACAAACAAAAAACAAAAGAAAAAAAAACATGAAGGAAGTTTAAATCCCTAATTATATACTCTTTTGGTTTTTAGGTAGAAACTGGAACTATCAATATTTTCATGTAAGTATTTTAATGAGTAGCTCTTTAAAAATGGTTTGTAAACTAATTTTTAAACGTTCATTTGTCCTCTAAATGCATGTTCAGTCACAATGTATCAGTATTATATTTTAAAGGTGCTTAGCGTCACTTTTTAAAAAGTGTGTTTACGTATTTTAAATATTCAGTTATTTTTAAAATGCAAAGGGTGTTGAATACAAGTGCATAAAATTTGCAGTGTCTATATTTAGCATTCTCCTAACAGCTCTACAGCAAAGTTTGACAAGTGCTCTTTTGTATCATGTATTACAAGATGTAATATCTGTAGTAGTAAGTTGGACATTCAAAATAAGCACTTAGAAATTCATAATTACAGATGAGCTTGTTTCTTCATGGTAGTTTTTATGTTCCAAGTCTCCAAGTAAACTTTATACTGCAATGAATTATAGGTAAACAGGGCCATGGTGGGGCATTTCCTCAGTACTAATATTCTGTGTAAGCAGTTAACATACTTAAAAGAAAAAACTTGTATGTCTTACACTATGTATATATTTTCTAGAAGTCATGAAAATGATAGAAATCAGATTTTGGGGTCTGTCCCTGCATTAAAGTTTCTAATTTGGAGGCCTGCCAGCTTGTGTTTCATCTTTATATTCTGTCAAAATACCTACTTAATCATGTGAGTATGAGAAAGATGTCATTTAATTTGTACCAGGATTAAAAAAAATTTTAATATATATATACACACACACATATATAGTAAGTTAATGTATAGTGTCCTTGTTATAATGTAATTTTTTCATTAAAATACAGTGCTTTTTTCCCCCTTAAACTTGTTAGTTTTCTTTTTACACTTTCCTGGGGATAGTAGTGATTTTGTTCATCTTGAAGATGCTGAATAAATACTCTTAATATCTGAAAATTTTGAGTATACATTTATGTTCAATTTGGAACCTGAAAGTTTTTAAGCGTAACTACCAGTAACTCCTGTTGTCATTACATTTGGGGGTATATATGCATTTAGTATTCTCAACTCAGCCCACAATCAACATTTTAAAACAATGTGTGAAGTAAGGTGTAAGTAATTGTTTTTTCTCCACATTTTGATACTGTGACATCTTTAAGTATAGCTTTATATTTTTGGAGTAATGACAGAAGTATGTTAAAAGGAGGGATCATTAATTGTTTTCCTCTTTGCTGGGTTTTTCTTTTTTTCATAATTCCATTCTGCCTGTTTTCAAGACCATAGAAAATCTTTCTTCCTCCAGAAGGGGGACTGTATTTACTCTACCCCATCAGCTGATATAGGCTTTAGACATTTTTAATGGTATATTGATTTGATATCTAAATATCTGCAGTTCTACTTAATTAATGTTGTTGCAGTGGCAAAGCCTTAGTATTCTTTTGCCACATACATGTTAGCTATGAATACTATTGTTAAATAACAGAAATATTTGTCAAGTTAATTCTTAAAACTTCAGGAATAAAATCAGAATTTTAAAAAATCTTACTTATTAATCGGTCCTAAACTGAGTAATTAGAAAAAATAAATAAATTCTGTGGTTAATATGGAAAACCTTTAAGAATGTGATGTGGGTAAGAGTGCAGGAGAGATTTGCCTAAGGATAAAAACTTACAGCCAAATTCCTGATGATCTAATATACAACATAGTGATTGTAGTCAACAACACTGTATTATAAATTTCAAAAGTTGTTTAGAGACTAGATCTTAATTGTTCTCACAATGAAAACAATAATTATGTGATGAGATAGAGGTGTTAGCTAACACTATGATGGTAATCATATTGTAATACATAAATTATAAAATCAATATATTATACATCTTAGACCTCGCTGGGTAGTTCAGTTGGCTAGAGTGTTGTCCTGATACACCCTGACTCGATCCCCAGTCAGGGCACATACAAGAAACAACCAATGAATGCATTAATTAAGTGGAACAACAAATTGACTTCTCTCTCTCTCTCCCCCTCTTCTTCTCTCTTTCTAAAAATCAATAAATATATATAGTATACCTTAAACAACATTATATGTTAATTATATCTCAAAAAAATGAATTCTAAAACCAGAGGAAAGAGTGGGAGGCAGATACCAGCAGTTTTTGTTTTAACTATCTTTACTGAGGTATAATTAACATATAATAAACTGCACATATTTAAGGTGTCCAATTTGATAAGTTTTGATACATGCACCCATATATGCAACCTCCCTGCAGTTAAGATGATGAACATATCCGCCACCCCCAGAAGAGTCCTGGTGTTCCTTTGTGGTCCATCCCCACTTCCCCTCCCTCCCCAACCCACCCCACCATCCCCAAACATATGGATCTGCGTTTTGTCACTAACAGATCAATTTACTCTGTTTATAATTTTATAAAAATGAAATTATATAGTATGAACTCTTTTTATGACTTTTGTCACTCAGTGTAGTTATTTTGAGATTTAAACAGTTCATTGCATTTTACTTCTGAGTAGTATCCTATTATATGACTGTACCATAATTTGTTTATTCATTCACCTGTTGATAGACATCTGGGTTGTTTACAATTCTTGGCTATTACAAATAAAACTGCTATGAACAGTTGTGTAAAAGTCTTTGTATGGACATGTGCTTTTATTTCTTTTGGGTAAATATCTAGGAGTGGAATGGCTTGGTCATACAAGGTCTGTCCAGAAAGTATCCAGCCATGTTGATATGAAAAATAGAGACATTTATTGAAGAAGACAGAAGATATGAGAAACATTGTACATAGGACAATGACTCCTCAGTCCCCTTCAAAGTAGGCACCTTGGGACCTCACACATTTCTCCTAATCACTATCAGCTGCTCTGTTGTATTTTCCTGAATCTCATTTCCTGAAATATCTTTCCTTTCAAAGGTAATTTTAGTTTTGGAAAAAGCCAGAAGTCGTGGTGCCAAATCTGGGCTGTAGGGGGGCTGAGTCACCTGGGTGATTTGATGTTTTGCCAAAAACCTCTGCATGAGACGTGATATATGAAGGGGCGTATTGTCATGAAGAATCTGCCAATCACCAGTTGCCCATAGCTGTGGCCTTCTGAATCATCTGAACAGTTTCTGCAGAGGGATGTTCAAACAATGCAAAATCTGATGCAGATTCATTGCTCTACTTGCTCAGTCATTTTGAAGCTTTTATTTATTTATTTTTTTAGAGTGGGGGAAGGGAGGGAGAGAAATATCAATGTGTGGTTGCATCTCATGCTCCCCCAACTAGGGACCTGGCCTGCAACCCAGGTGTGTGTGCCCTGACCAGGCATCGAATGGGTGACTTCTCGGTTCACAGACCAGCACTCAATCTGCTGAGCCACACCAGCCAGGGCTTGCTCAGTCATTTTGAATGTGACAGTCACACAGTGCACATGCTCACTCGATGGCATCTACCTGCCCCCGCCTCTGACTAGTACAGTGAAGTTGTCATTGTTAATGCATGCAAATGCACTCTCCTTGGCTGCCAGGTTACATTCAATGTCACGCAAATCATTCTTGTTAGATTAACAATGCTTGGACTTTTTCTGGACAGACCTTGTATGTTATGTATATATTTTACTTTTCAAGAAATTTTCAACTGATTTTTTTCAAAATGGTTGTACCATTTCATATTTCTCTCAGTGGTATATGAGAGTTCAGGTGCTCTCCATCCTAACCAACACTTGGTATAGACAGGCTATTAAATTTTAGGCATTGTAATAGGTGTGTACTATTATGTTATTGTGGTTTTAACTTCCATTTCTGTAATGAACACTACTGAGCATTTTTTTCATGGTTTTTTTTGTTTTGTTTTGTTTTGTTTTTGCTGTCTATATATCTTCTTTAGTGGACTGTCTGTTTGAATCTTTCACCTATTTTTAAGTTGAATTGTTAATTTAGAGTTTTTAAAGGGTATTCTAGATATAAGTCCATTATTAGAAATGTGATTTACAAATATTTTCATTTGTAGCTTATCTTTTTTTCACTCTCTTAACAGACTCTTTCAAAGGGTAAAATGTTCCTGATTATGATAAAGTCCAATTTTTCTCCATATATATATTATATATATATATCTTCTTTGATAGATAACTCTTCACCCTTTTACCCATATTCTAATTGGAATGTTAATTAATTAATTTATTTTTACTGTTGGATTTTTTGTATTCTTATTAAATTTATTGGGGTAACATTGGTTAATAAAATTATATGGGTTCCAAGTATACATTTTTATGATACATGATCTGTGTATTGCATTGTGTGTCCACCACCTAAAGTCAAATCATCTTCCATCACAAAGTATTTGTCCCCCTTTATCCGTTATTATCCTTTCACACACACCCCCCTTCCTTCTGGTAACCACCACACTCTTATTTGTGTCTGTTATTTTCAGTTTTATATCCCACATGAGTGAAATCATATGGTTCTTAGCTTTTACTGACTTAGTTCACTTAGCATAATAGTCTCAAGGTTGTTGCAAATGGAAGTATTTCATCTTTTCTTATGGCTGAGTAGTATTCTATACTATGTATGCACCATACCCTCTTTATCCAATCATTTGTTGACGGAAACTTTGGTTTCCTGTCTTGGCAACCATGGATAATGCTTCAAAGAACATAGAGGCACATATATCTTTGCAAATAAATGTTCCCAAAAATTTTGGGTAGATACCCAGGATATATACCCAGTACAAGGTATAAATTGACCTTTTGCATATGATGTCCAGTTGTTCCAGCACCATCTTTTAAAAAGACTATACTTTCTCCATTGAATTGGATTAATAACTTTGATGAAGAATCCATTGATATGTGGGGCAGTGTCTCTATTAACAAGACCAAAGCAAAGGGTCTCTGGTTCAGTTCCCAATCTAGAGCAGATACCTGGGTTGTGGGCCAGGTCCTCAGTAGCGGATGCACAAGAGGCAACCACACATTGATTTTTCTCACCGTCTCTTTCTCCCTCCATTCCCTTCTCTAAAAATAAGTAAATAAAATCTTTTTAAAAAGTCACAATTTTAAATAGGACAATCAAAGTAGGACTCATTGAGAAGATACATGCAAGCAAATTCTTGAAGGGAATAAGAGAGTAACTCATGCAGATAATGTGCAGAGTAGTGCAATAAGAGGAAATTGCAAGATTTGGAATTATTTGCTATGCCTAAAGGTCAGCAAGAAGGCTAAGGTGGCTGGAGTAGAGTGAGCAAGTGAGAAAGTACTGGGAACTGAAGTTAGGTAATAAGGAATCAGATCATATAGGGCCTTATAATCTGTTATAAAGACTTTGGCTTTTACTCTGAGTGGAAATGGGAAGCCATTGCTGAGTTTTGAGCAGAGGAATGGCAATATGATATGATTTACCCTTTAAAAGTATCACTTTGACCATTGTGTTAAGAATAAACTTTATATCTACACCTACTAGATTACAAACTGCATGGGGTAGGGGTCTTTGCCACTTTTTGTTCATAGATGTATCACATTGTTTGATGCTGAGAAAATATTTTTTGAATGAATGACCATCTACATTTAAGGTTTTAGAGTGTCCTTATAGAAAATGAATGGAAGACAACCTGAAGAGAAATGGGAAGGTCAAGGAGTGAGAAGTGCTGAAGAAATGTCTTTGAGTAAGAGAAAGAGGTTGGAATCTAGTGCCCAAGTGAAGGGTCTGACTTTAGACAGGAGCATGGATACCTCATCTATGAATGGATGACCAGGCAGACTACATGGGTAAAGATGCTAGTAAGTGGGAATAAATGAGAATCTGTGGAAATGCTTCAGTTTTAGCAGTGACATAAGAAGCAAGCCCTTTGGTAAATGTAAAGATTGGTGTATGAGGGAAGTATGTTGGGGAGTTGAGAAGAAAAGCTAGTAGGAGAGTAATTAATCTGGGGAAGTATAATACAAGGGTGGACAAAAGTAGGTTTATAGTTGTGAGTACTCAAAAGAGTTTATCCTTGTGTTATTTATTAATTATTGTATTATCAATTTGTATTACAACTGTAAACCTACTTTTGTCCACCCCTATATTATTAATGGGTCTGCCATTTGGGTTTATGTTCATAAATCGAAGTTCAGATTAGTCAGCATGTTTGAGTGTTTTACTCCAATTACAATCAGCAGTGACTGAGTATTCACTGAGAACCAGACACTGTTAATTTACTGGCTGTAAGAAACATTAACAAAACCTAATCCTAGCCCTGTGAGGACTCCCAGTGTATTGGCAGACATATATATATGATCAAACAGTATAAAATGGTGTGATAAGTACTATCAGTTCAAACAAAGGAAAAACATTTTATGTTAAATAAGTTCCAGGCTGGTGAACAATTCAGATTGTGGAGGGAACAGCAGATTACTGTAAGAAGGCAGAAGATTGCATAAGAATCACTTCCAAACTCTTACCTCCCTGTGTTCAGTCAAAAACTATTATGTAAATATTATTTTATATAAAATACTATTATGTAAAAACTGTGCTATTCCCAATTGGGTCCCCTGTTTTGAAGCTCAAACTACATAGACCCCAAACACTAAAAAATACTGCCACCTCTGACTTCCCCCAGGAGGCACTGAAAAAACTATCAAGATATTCTCCCTTACTGCAGTAAGGCAGTAGGCAAAAAACTCAGTTATGCTTTATCAACAGGCTATTTGGGAGGTATTTTTAGGGAGCCAACATTTGATGATCTTGGAGGTCCTATGAAAATCTGGTGAACTCGGAAACAGCATGCTTCTCTGAGGCCCTGTGAGCTTCCTGCACAGGGCCCCTCCAATGATGATGGTAAGGTGAGTTCATATTGAATTTGAGCTCTGATTTTTTATTTTTTTAACTGAACACCCCAAATGCTAAGTTTAATTTGTTTAGTTTGAGATTGGTATGTAGGAATAAGAAACTTTTTAAACATTAACATTTATTAGGTTTGAAAAACTTATTTTTGGTAGAAACCTGCATTATTATTGACAATACTTCTGTGTTGGTCCTTGTCACTTTTTTCACTGTTCATCTGTGAGAGGAAGTTCATGGGGATGAAGATGGGTGTATGCTAGTTTGCTCAGAAGACTTCTCTTCAAACTGGTAGCAGCCTTTGTTAAAAAAAAACAAAACTGTCTCAGGTCATTCATGAAAATCTTATCAAAACTTTACTCTTATTTTGTCCATGAAGGTCTAGTTCTCTTTGTTTTGGGGTGTTCTCTTGGGGTGTTGGTCTCCAAGACACAAGATGCACAAGATTTGACTGACTGTTGCTAGATTCATAGGTTTATCTTTAATCTATTTCTGTACCCACTCTGGGTTGCATCTTATGTGTATTTATATTAGAATCAACATGTGCATTCCTAACTTTCTAACTGATATAAGCATTTTTTGGAATTACAGTGGGTACCTTGAGGAACTTTCGATTTGAACAAAATTGTTCCTTTGGGAGGCACTTTGAAGCAAAAAGGAACAATATCCCAAACATACAGTTGTCTACGTTGTAAAGCAAGAGGAAACTTCCAAAATATATTCAAGGGATTATAATATTGCCTCCTTAAAAGATTCCTTGGCAAAGGCAAGAGAAAATTATACAAATTTAAAAATTAACTATTTTAGATCCCTTAAAATCATAATTTGAATATAATGTCCTTTATTTTTCTATTCCCCTTTCTCATCCTATGCTTCTTCATTTTTCTTTGTTCTGTCTTTCTTTCTGACCTTTTCTCCTTTCCTCCAAAATTCCTCATAAGGAGATGGTCACGTAGGTCTAAAAGAGAAAGGTCATCTTGTTTATATAAGCAACACAACTTTCATTTCCGTACTTCAAGTATTAATAATTACTGGTTTTTAAATCATACAAATCAAATTGTTGAGGGGACTGAATTAATGTTTAAACCACCTCTAATAACTTCCCCTCTCTCTTCCTCTCCCTCTCTTTTTCCCTCTCTCTCCCACTCTTGAGTACATATATGTCAAAATATGTTTTCCTGATTCTAAACTTTCCCCTCTCTTTAGTTAAGGAAATATAATTGGTCCTTTATAGTGATAATTTTGTATATGACCAAAGCTGGCTTTCTTTCACTTTTTCTTTCTGTTCCTTGTCTCCTTTTCCCTCTCTAGGGAGGCATTGAAGATTAATTAATGAAAACATTCTGTCATTATGTGTTAAATCTAGCACCGTCTAATGAAGAATTTCTGAAATACAAAGAAAAATCTTTAAACTGTTTTGTGTTTGTTTAAACTGTTTTGTGTTTATTTTTTTAGTTGCTTTTAAGAGATGTTTCTTATAAGAAAAGAAGGCCTTAGTTCCAACGTGAAGGTCTTTGAAACAGGATTTAAAGAGTTTTTATAATTTCATTTATGAATACAAAGTTTATATATTATATAGAAAATGTTCATAAAATATTTCTGTTAAATGATGAATCACTGGATAAATTAGAATTAGTCATATTGGGTTAAAGGGTTGGAAAACAATCACCTTCATCCTGACTTTACTATATAAAACTAGCCAACACAATATTCTAGTTTTTATAAGAAGATTGAACATCTCATAATTTAAGCTTTCTATATTTCTTGCATTGGTTTATGGGACAAACAAGTTATCATTATTTCTACAAATCATTCAAATTACAAAAACTTAGAATTATGATTAATTGGATGAAATTGTAATGATGGTTATCTTTAAAAGGTTTATAATCTTATGATTTGATAATATCACAATTCATTTTTAAATTTTTAAAGATTTTTAAAAATTTTATTTTTAGACAGAGGGGAAGGGAAGGAGTAAGAGAGGGAGAGACACATCACTATGTAGGTGCCTCTTGCACGCCCCCCTACTGGGGACCTGGGCCACAACCCAGGCATGTGCCCTGACTGGGGAATCAAAGTGGCGACACTTTGATTTGCAGGCTGACGCTCAATACACTGAGCTACACCAGCCGGGAATATCACAATTCTAAGGACTTTAATTTTAACTAAAATTGTAATTTCTAGATTTTTATCTAACTTAAGGTCTTAAGAAAATATTAAACTGAGTTATGGATACATAACTTTTGAATACTTGTACAAATCTAAAGAAAAAAGTAAAAACAAAACATTCATCACTAAATGGTTTTATTTTACTATTATTCTTTTTTAAATATATTTTATTGATTATGGTATTACAGTTGTCCCATTTTTTTCTCCTCTTTATTCCCCTCTGCCCTGCACCCCTCTTCCCAGCAGCATCCCCCCACCCCGACCCTTAGTTCATGTCCATGGGTCATACATGTAAGTTCTTTGGCTTCTCCATTTCCTATACTATTCTTAACCTATCCCTGTCTATTTTGTACTTACATTTATGCCTCTTATTCCCTGTACCTTTCCCCCATTCTCCACCTTCCCCCTCCCCACTGATAACCCTCCATGTGATCTCCATTTCTTTGATTTGGTTCCTGTTCTAGCAATTTGCTTAGTTTTTTGTTTTTTCTTTTAGGTTCAGTTGTTGATAGTTCTGAGTTTGTTGTCATTTCACTGTTCATGCTTTTGATCATTTTCTTTTCTTAGATTAGTCCCTTTAATATTTCATGTAATAAGGGTTTGGTGATGATGAACTCCTTTAACTTTATCTGGGAAGCACTTTATCTGCCCTTCCATTCTAAATGACAGCGTTGCCAGATAGGGTATTTTTGGATGTAGATCCTTGTCTTTCATGACTTGGAATACTTCTTTCCAGCCCCTTCTTGCCCGTAAGGTTTCTTTTGGGAAATCAGCTGATAGTTTTATGGGAACTCCTTTGTAGGTAACTCTCTCCTTTTCTCTAGCTGCTTTTTAAAGAGAGAAAAGATTCTCTCTTTATCTTTCATCTTGGGTAATGTAATGATGATGTGCCTTGGTGTGTGCTTCTTTGGGTCCAACTTCTTTGGGACCCTCTGAGCTTCCTGAACTTCCTGGGAGTCTATTTCCTTTGCCTGACTGGGGACGTTCTCCTTTGTTATTTTTTCAAATAAGTTTTCAATTTCTTGCTCTTCCTTTTTCTCCTTCTGGCACCCCTATGATTCGGCTGTTGGAGCATTTAAAGATGTCCCAGAGGTTCCTCAGCCTCTCCTCATTTTTTAGAATTCTTGTTTCTTCATTCTTTTCTTGTTGAATGTTTATTTCTTCCTTCTGCTCCAAATCGTTGATTTGAGTCCCAGTTTCCTTCCCTTCACTGTTGGTTCCCTGTATATTTTGCTTTATTTCACTTGGCATAGCGTACATTTTTTCCTCCATTTTCAACCATACTCAACCATTTCTGTGAGCATCCAGATTACCAGTGTTTTGAATTCTGCATCTGTTAGGTTGGCTATCTCTTTATCACTTAGTTCTATTTTTGGAGCTTTGATCTGTTCTTCGTTTGGGCCATATTTTTTTGTCCCCATGCAGCCATTACATTATGAAGGGTGGAACCTTAGGTGTTCACCATGGTGGGGCAACCCACATCACTTCCTTCTAGCGCTGTATGTAGGGGAGCGATCTGAGTGGGAACAATGTTGCTTGCTTGGCTCTTGGCCAGCTTTCAGCCACTTCCCCTGCTACCCACAAGTGAATTGGGCCTTTCTGGTGCTGATTCTCAGGTGGACGGGTTTGGGTATGCTCGAAGACCCTGTGGGTCTCTCACATGAGCTCTCCTTCGAGACTGGCAGTTTCTCCCACCGCCGCAATCCCCACAGGTTTTTACCAGTAGAGATTTTGAGTCTTTCTTTCCCTGCACTGGAACCCTGGGTTGTGAAGTCTCTCTCACTACCCATTTGCTCATCCTGGTTTATCTGTGTGCAAATGTGGGACCACCCAGTCCACCAGCTACTGCCTAGCCATGCATCCTCTCTGTGCCTCCTGCCAGTCTGGATGAATGTTTCTTCTTTAACTCCTTGGTTGTCAGACTTCCATACAGTTTGATTTTCTGGCAGTTCTGGTTACTTTTTGTTTTTAAATTTGTTGTTGTCCTTCTTTGGGTTGTATGAGGAGACAAAGTGTATCTACCTATGCCTCCATCTTGGCCGGAAGTCTGGGTCTTACTATTATTCTTATATATTTAAAAATAGATATAGATTTGTAGGATGTGAAAATGCCTTTGGATTTTGATATATACGTAACGTCCTTAAAATTTATAAAGATAATAGAACAAACATGCTCATTAGAAAAAAATTCCCAAACAGTTCCTGGCTTTCTGTGTTCTAGTTTTGCCCAGGGGGAAACAAAGCTGGTCACCTAAGTTAGGTTAAATGGAGCAATTAAGACTATATTCGGTGTAATTATGGAGAGAGATGACTATATTGCAAAAATAATTTATATGGTTTATTTCTTAAAGAAATTGTTGCCCTAAGGTGGGAAGTTTATAGAATGCTAAAACGGCCTTCTAAAAGCATATGTGCACTATTAAATCAGAGACAACATTCTGAAAGCACAGGTGCCAAGCTTGAAGATGTAGTATTTTCATTAAATTAGAGGCCTCTGTGTGATGGATGCTGTGTTCTCAACAGGAAGGCTACATGGGTCCAGTAACTAAGGTGCAGAAGCTGGAGTGGCCCCATTCACCATCTTTCCCAGTGACACATTGGGAAATTCTGTGCTCCCCATCTCTTTAATTCTGGATTATGCAGGGATGGAGGTCCTGGTTCCCAAGGGCAGCATACTCCTGCCAGGGGAAACATAAAGTTTTTTGTTTTTTGGTCTTTTCAAAAAGACTTTATTTATTTATTTTTAGAGAGAAGGGGTTGGAGAAAGAGAGGGAAAGAAACATCGATGTGCTAGAGAAACATCAGTAGGTTACCTCTTGCATGCCCCCCAGTCCAGGACTAGCTGCAACCTAGGCATATGACCTGACATGGAATCAAACAGGCAACCTTTTGGTTTGCAGGAGGATGCTCAAACCACTGAACAACACCAGTCAGGGCTTTTTGTTTGTTTTTGAACTACAAGATATGGCCACTGTCAGTGCACTTTGAAGTCTTTCTATCCAGACACCAGCAGGTAAGAAGCAGCATGAGCATTCTTGCAGGGGTGATTGACTCGATCAGCAAGAGGAAGTAGGACTACATGTGGAACTCAAATGATTCATTTGTGCACCTTTTTGGTACTCCCAAGCCCCATTTTGACTGTGAATGGACACATGCAGCAATGTCAGCATAAGAACAATATGATGACTCAGACCCTTTAGAAGTTGAGATTTGAGTCATACCTCCAGTAAGCTACCAGGACCTGACGAGATGATAGCTGAGGGTGAGGGAAGTTAGAATAGCTATGGGAACAGGTAGAAGAACATGAGCACCAGTTGTGACTCCACAAAGAACAGCTGTAGTGTTGGAGATCCCTTCTGAGTTTCCCCCTCAGGAAGACAGGCTCACAAAAACTGTGGAAGACCTGCATCCTGAACGTGTGGAAGAGATAAATCTGTTCAGTGCAATGGGCAGGCCATGGCAGCTGTGAAAATGAGCTACTCAGAGACCTTGCTACAGTCAGAGTAAGTAGCTAATGGCTCAGACTTTGTGCTCTGGATCTAACATGGTGCCTGTGCAGAAACTATGCTTCTTGCAGGCTGCTCCCAGGCAATGTCTGAGCATGGCAAAGGTACTAAGACAGGCCCATTTCTGTGAGAAGGACTCTGATGGGTGACTTTGACTCGAGATTTCCCCATCAGCTTTGCAGACTTTACCCAACACTAATCAGATCTGCGCAATAAAAAGTCAGCTTCAATTAGACCTCCCAAACCACATAAACCTCCCATCTTTGCCCTTCCCCCTTAGTGACACTGTTAAGATCTATCAAAGTAGTATTCTTGCTTATGGCAGTAAGCAGAAAACTTAGTTTTGCTTTATCAATAGCTTATTTTGGTGATATTTTCAGGGAGAGTGTTCAACACATGAAAAGGACCCGTGCTTCAAAGGGCAGTGAGAAGAGTTTCACCAGTATAAGGATCAATAAATGCAAGAGCCTTGAGGTGGAAAAAAGGTTAAGGGCAGAAAGAAGGCCAAGGTGGCATAAGCTTATAAAGCAAGAGGAAAGGTGGTATGAGATGAGGACAGCAAGGTACAGAAGGCCTTAGAGTCTATGGTAATCATAGGATCAATTTTGTTCTAAATACAACAGAAACCATCAGAGGATGTTTAGAGGAGCAGTGATATACCTTAGCTTTTATGTTGTAGGAGAATGTATTGTAGAGAGACATAAATGAAAATGGGGAGCAAACAGGAGGTTATTGCAATTGCATAGGTGAGAGCTTTATGCAATTTGGAGCTAGAGTGAGAGTGATGTAATAGGCAAAGAGAAATGGACAAATTCAGCATATATTTTGGAGGATGAAACAGCAGGACTTGCTGACTGTTTGTCTGTTGAGGAGCAGGTAAAGGGATGGTGTTATGAAGGAAGGGGGGGAATGAAGAATGACTCCAGGGTTTTAGCTTGAGAGCAACTGTGTGAGTTGAGGAAAACTAATGGGGGGAATAAATTTGGAAGAGAAAAGGAAGAGCTATCCTTTGGACCTGACTACCTTTACTTCCAAATGGAAATACTAAGTAGGCACTTAGTGATACAAATCTAAGGGTCAGAATTGGAGAGAAACATTTATGTGATTATTGACGTGGATGATATTTAAAACTAGAGAACAGACCTATCACCTGAAAATAAAGTGTAGATAAGAAAGAGAAGAATGTTCGGAATCTAACCCTCAGGCCCTCCAACATTTAGTTTAGCTAGAGCAGGAAAAATGGCCAAATATGTAAAAGGAACAAGATTGCTTCAAACTGATCAATTAAGTCCACTTTGGAAGCTGTGAGGAACTGTAGGGGTAGTAAGTATGTTAGATTAGATGCTATTTGAAGCAATCTTTTCAGTCCCTCAGTCAAAAAATAATACATATTCAGTGTTATAAACAGGACTGTCCAAGAGACATTAAAATATAAAATAACTCCAGTCCAAAAGTCCATTAATATACCATGTTTACATATAACACCTCCCTGCAAGTAAGGGGCTTCAGATTTCTAAACTTGATTATAAAATATTTTGGGAGTCTCTTTTTCTGCTTTCTAGTCTTTATTTTTTAACTAACTACCTTAAGCTGTCAATTTTTATCTTTTTTATACATTATTCAATTTTCAATTTAATAAACTATTTAACTTTTCACTTATTTTGCTTTTACATAAAATATGGTTAGGTGGCAGTATAAATTCTGGCTTTAAATAGATGGCTAGAGCACCCTTCTAGTTTGTAGAAGGGATGCTGCCCCACTCATGAGTCACTCAATAAAGCCAATTAGATCTTGACATTAAAAAAATAAATAAAAAAAGTTGATTAGGATTATGTAAATATATCAATTGTCTTAAGAAGATCTTTCCTCTTTTTAGATTTGATTAACATTCGAAAATAGATTGTAATGGTTTGATATCAGTATTATATTAATAAAAACTATAGGTATATTTAGACCTTCAAGAAGAATTTAACCAAGGGATATAGGCAAGACCAAAACAAAACAAAAACATTAGTTTGTAGTAACTGTAAAACAATGTGTGGCTTTCAGAGTTACAGACTTGTATATCAATTGCATAATAGTGATTGTTTATTCATGAGACCTTTATTTCCATGGAAACACTGAAGTCATTTTAATTTTTAATTACACTAGAGTTTACAGTTCCATAGCTTTTAACTCTGTACTAGTAAGCACAGAAGCTAGAGCTTTACCTATTTCCAGTTTAAAACATATAAAGGAGAAAAAGATAGTTTAAACCGATGAAGGATTTCATGTAGCTATAATCGATTATTTCTAATTTCACCTAGACCTGCTCTGTAATTTTATCTCCAGTTCTTCTATTTTTGTCTATACCTTTTGGTTAGAAGTATTTTTTAAAGATTTTATTTTATTTTTAGAGAGAGGAGAAGGGAGGGAGAAAGAGAGGGAGAGAAACATCAGTGTGTGGTTGCCTCTCATGCACCCCCTGCTGGGGACCTGGCTTGCAGCCCAGGCATGTGCCCTGACTGGGGAATCAAACTGGCGACCCTTTGGTTTGCAGGCTGACGCTCAATCCACTGAGCTACACCAGCCAGAGCATGGTTAAAAGTATTTTTACAGGCAGTAAACTATAATAGAAAACTCAGCAATGGATGTTGGTCAGATAAGTACTTTGTGAGATATGTGAAATTTCTGTGAAATAGTAGGAGCAGAGAACTAGTTCTGCCGCTTACTTAGCTGAGTGATTCTGGGCAAGTCACTTCACTTCTCTGGCCCTCAATTTCTTCATTTGCAACCTGAGAGAGGGAGGATGAATGATAGAATACATTGGTTCTTTGAAACATCTTGTCTCTATGGAGCCGTAACTTGTGGAAACTATCCACTTGGGCTGTAGTGTTGATGATACTTCTAATGACGTGGGAAGTCTGTCAACAGGGACTGGATGCAGATTAGTAATAAAAAGGTATTAAATGGAATAATTTGTTCACTATATGGGTCTGATGCAGATTTTATAACTAGGAAATCTTTTATTTCTTTTTTCACCCTGTATCATTAAATTTCCTGACATATAAGCTTTGTGGGTTCTGTTCCTATTTGACCATGGTAATTTTCAGAATGCATAGGGCATAGGAAAAGGAACTGATATTGTTTGAATATCTACTATATATTATACATTGTGTTTTTACATGATTATCTTTCAATCTTTATAGCAGTCCTATGAGCTGCAATTACTGTTCTTATTTTACAAAAGAGAAATTGAGACTCAAAGGAGAAAATTCTGTCAAGTGCCAGTCAACATTTGAAGGTACAATTTGAAATATCAGTTTGAACTTTTAGTGTGAATTGAGATTTAGCTTCTTCCCTTTTATATTTGCTAGTTGTCTTTATCAGTAGTTCCCTACCAGTGGACTGAGACCCCTGAGGGGTTGTAGGTTAATCAGAGGTATCTGAGAATCTAGCATTGTCTTTAACCAAATAAATAATATGACTTATGTGTATAAATACATATATAATTATTTGTTCAACTGCATTAATAAAATATGTAGTAATTTTAAAGTATTACAATTTCCTGGCATTTGCTTTATTTTATTAAAAGTGTATCTAAATCAAAGAAATGTTTTGATATGTAGAAGGCACAGTTTTGGGAACCATTGATTTTAATAATTAACCCTGGGAGATTTTTCACTTTAGGTTCTTGGTTTTCAGTTTTTGTGCTTTGTGATGAGTTAGCTACTATCCCTGGCCTCAGGTTGTACAATTGTACAGTAGCTGGTGGTTTATAAAGTTTATTCTAACCCTGAAATTCTAATCCAGCCCTCCTCAATTTTACTAACATTCTTGAGCTAATGGATCATATTTGCATAAACCATCAAACTAGAGTAGATGGAAGAGATTTATACTTTATCAGTGGTATCAATAAATAAGTGGATCATAGCTTTTTTTTTTTTACTTTCAATTTTATTTTGTATTGGTTTCAGGTGTATAGCTTAGTGGTTAGACAATCATGTATTTTACATAGTGCTCCCCTCGATATTCCCTGTACCCCAACTGGTACCATACATAGTTATTAAAATATTACTGACTATATTCCCTATGCTTTACTTACATACCCATGACTATTTTGCAATTACCAATTTATATTTCTTAATCTCTTCACCTCTTTCACCCAGCCTCCCAACCCCTCTCCCAACCACCAGTTCACTCTCTGTGTCTAGATCATAACATTTTAAGACCTAAAACACACCTTAGAAATCAGATCCTGTAACTTAAAAGAAGAAACACATCAGTGAATTTGGCTCAGAGGGGATAAAAAATTTTCCCAGAGTTATATATAGTTATTGTAAAATTTAGAGCTATAACCCAGGTGTACATTGAAAGGTTCAGTGCTTTATCCACTAAATTACAATATTGTATTGAGCTAGGCTTCTATCAGGAAACCAAAGATTAAACAGACAACTGATTGTATGAAACATTTTAAAATGCTTAGTCAATTTAATTTTAAAAATAATAGAAATTATTGAAATAGTAAGTTCCCATTAAGGAACCTTGTGATTTGTCTTCTTTAAACATAATTTGGATCATATGCAGAGATAAATTCTGCTTTTGAAAAACTGAACACTACATTGTATAATACTTTTCCATTGCATTAAAGGTTATTTTTAATGATGCATAATATTGCACAATGTAGCCTTTTTACCTCTGTTTATCCATTCATTTTTTTTCTTTTTTGCATCTCTGACTACTGTATTTTTTTATTTAGGTTTCTAGACAAGGAATTACTGTTGTTTTACTCTATTCCACAATAATTTTTTATATTAAACAACAATTTATTCATCATTGAGATATCAGATGGGGAAAGATTTAAATGAATAAGAAACAGCAGTAGCAATAAATCCTGCAATGTACACTTATGTGTAAATAGATTATAATGTGACCTATATCTATATATATCTATAGATATATATAGATATAGATATATATTTTTTACTGGTGAATTCCACCAAATTTTAAAAATATATTTTATTGATTATGTTATTACAGTTCTCCCATTTCTTTCCTCCCCTTTCCTCCCCTCCACCCTGCACTCTCCCTCCCACAAGCATTCCCCCACTTAGTTCATGTCCGTGGGTCGTATATATTTCTTTGGCTTCTCCATTTCCTATACTGTTCTTAACCTCCCCCGTCTATTTTGTACCTATCATTCTTACTTCTTATTCCCTGCACCTTTTCCCCCATTCTCCACCCTCCCCCTCCCTGCTGATAACCCTCCATGTGATCTCCATTTCTGTGATTTTTTTCCTGTTCTAGTTGTTTGCTTGGGTTTTTTTTTTAAGATTTTATTTACTTTATTTTTAGAGAGAGGGGAAGGGAGGGAGAGAGAGGGAGAGAAGCATCAATGTGTGGTTGCCTCTCACGCGCCCCCTACTGGGGACCTGGCCCGCAACCTAGGCATGTGCCCTGACTGGGCAATAGAACTGGCTACCCTTTAGTTTGCAGGTTGACTCTCAATCCACTGAGCTACACCAGCCAGGGCCGTTTTTGTTTTTTTAGGTTCAGTTGTTGATAGTTGTGAGTTTGTTGACACTTTACTATTCATATTTTTGATTATCTCCTTTTTCTTAGATAAGTCCCTTTAACATTTTATATGAAATAATAAGGGCTTGGTGATGATGAACTCCTTTAACTTTACTTTATTTGGGAAGCACTTTATCTGCCCTTCCATTCTAAATGGTAGCTTTGGGGATAGAGTATTCTTGGATGTAGACCCTTGCCTTTCATGAGTTTGAAACCCTTCCAAACCCTTCTTGCCTGTAAGGTTTCTTTTGAGAAATCAGCTGATAGTCTTATGGGAACTGCTTTGTAGGTAACTGTCTCCTTTTCTCTTGCTGCTTTTAAGATTCTCTCCTTGTCTTTAATCTTGGCTAATGTAATTATGATGTGCCTCGGTATGTGCTCCCTAGGATCCAACTTCTTTGGGCCTTCCTGAGCTTCCTGGACTTCCTGGGAGTCTATTTCCTTTGCCAGATTGGGGAAGTTCTCCTTTGTTATTTTTTTAAATAAGTTTTCAATTGTTTGCTCTTCCTCTTCTCCTTCTGGCACCCCTGTGATTTGGATGTTGGAACATTTAAAGTTGTCCCAGGGGTTACTTAGCCTCTCCTCATTTGTTCGATTCTTGTTTCTTCATTCTGTTCTGGTTGAATGTTTATTTCTTCCTTCTGTTCCAAATTGTAGATTTGAGTCCTGGTTTCCTTCCCTTCACTGTTGGTTCCCTGTATATTTTTCTTTATTTCACTTTGCATAGCCTTTGCTTTTTCCTCCCTTTTGCGACCATACCCCACCAATTCTGTGAGCATCCAGATTACCAGTGTTTTGAACTCTGCATCTGTTAGGTTGGCTATCTCTTCATTGCTTAGTTCTATTTTTGGAGCTTTAATCTGTTCTTTCATTTGGGCCATATATATATATATTTTTTTTTAAATCTCAGTGCGCCTATTGCATTGTGAGGGGTGAACCTTAGGTGTTCGCCAGGGTGGGGCAGCCCACATCACTGTGTTGTGGTGCTGTCTTTGAGGGACGGTCCAAGAGGGAACAGTGCCGTCTGCTTGGCTCTTGACCCTGCTCAGTCACTTTCTCTGCTACCTACAAGCAAATTGGGACCTTCTGGTGCTCTCACAATAATTTTTGATTGTGCATCTCTCTGATCAGGTCCTTATGACCTGTGGTTCATAGGCCGACACTCAATCCACTGAGCTACACCAGCTGGGCTTTTTTTTTTTTTAATTATTACTTGAGTTACATAAATATTCCAGCTGTAAAATATTCAAACAAAATAGAAATACACATAGCAAATGACTCCCTGTCATGCTCTCTTCCTTATAGAACCACTGTCAACAGCATGTTGTAGTACATTACTCCTATCCTTATCCTATCAATATGTATATATCTCCACATTCTTCAAGCATATTTAAATATACATAAATATAAATGGACCATCCAATACCTACTGTTCAGTGTCTTTGCTTTTTCACTTAATAATATGTTTTCGAGCACTTACTTTTTCTTCCCAATAACGTCAAATGTAACCCCCCCATTATATAAGACACATGATCATTACAAAACATTCAATCAAGACCTGAGAGATGTTTTTAAAACAAAAAAAAATCACCTGAAATCAGCCTGGAGATAACTGCCAGTAATGTTTTGGCAATCATTCTTACATTCATCTCATTAATATATTTATCTAATTGATGTTTATTCTGACATCAGCTGCTATACGATACTTCAGTTCCAGCACTAACCACACAGAGTAAGCACAGACCACACAAATTAGAGAGCATGGTCCCCAACAAGACTGCCTCCATGTCAGACACCAGTCAAAAGGGGGATTCCCCAGGCCACCTGTATTTCCAGCTACCTACAAATCTGGGATGATTCTATGAACCCTTCAGGTCTGCTAATTTGCTTGGAATGACTCTGGACTCAAGAAGACACTATACTTAAAATTATACTTTCATTAGAAAGAATACAAATTATGAAGAGCCAAGTAAGAGACACATAAAGTGAGGTCTGGGATGGTCCTGCATGCAGAGTTCTCTACCTTCTCCCCTTGGAATGAGGGCACTTCGCCCTCCCATCACATCAGTGTCTTCACCCACGAGGGAGCACCACTGAGGTTCCTGTCCAGAGCTTTCAATGGGGTTTCATTACATCCATGTGATTCAATCATTGGCCTGTGGTTGAACTTATTCTCTAGCTCCCATCTCTTTCCTGGAGATCAGGAGGTTGGGATGATATAATATGGCTGAAAGCCTCAACCTTCTAATCATGTGGTTGTCTTTCTCACATGACCAGTCCTGATCCTGTATCTAATGGCCCACCAAAAATCACAGTTGCATAAACTCAGCAGTGATCCAAAGGGCTCATGAATAACAAAGATACTCCTTTTACTTGGGAGATTCTAAGAATTTAGATTCATTCCCAAAAATTAGAGATAAAGGTGAGTCAAATTCTTTATTATACTGTAGTGTCATATATATATATTTTTTCTTTTTTTTTTATTGTGGATTCCTATTTTAGTTTCAGATGTTGTACCCTGTCCATATACCAGGTCTGTTCTTACTTTTTTTCTCAAGGCTATTGTGTGAAACACAACATGGTTTAATCTATTAAATATATTAACTCTGTCTATAATTCTTTTTCCCTGTTATTAATTTGCCTTTTAATTTGATAATGTCTATGCTTACACAGTCCTTCAACTAGACAGCAGGTACATATTTATCTAAAATTTCTTATAGCTTTCTGAAGTCTTTTTTTCATATATTGAAATAGTTTTGGTGCAGAGGATAAGTAAAGTTTAAATAGAATATTTTTTCCAAGTAATCAGTACTCCCAATACAGTGAAATGAATTTTTCATTTTTTGGAGTCATCTTTGCAAGGGAAGTGTTGGTTGTAAGAAATAGGGGTTTGTTATTTTATGAGGAAGGCATCGTTATCCTCATTCTTTAGATAAAGTCACTGAGGTTCAAAGAGGTTAGATAATTTTTTCAAGGTGACTTGGAAAGGGCATAATTGTCTATCTGACTTAAAAGCCTAAAGAAAAGGTATTTGATAAACAGCCAATATTGGTATCACATGTAAATACCAAATGACCTAGTGCATATCTAAGATTATATAATAATTATATAATATTTCTCCTTATACTAAAATTAAAAATTACATGGAACATAGAAGAAAATCTGGTCATGACATTAAGCACAAATTTGGATCCCCAAATACAAGAAATTTACCTTGTGTTGATCATTTAAAATTAATACTCTATTTGTTACTAATCATATAAAACTGGTCAAAAAGTGTTAACCAAATTTAGGGGTTATGTTTATGATGATCCAAATTGTAAGTTTTGTGCTGCACAGAAAATTCACATTAGTAAGTTACTACGTCCAAAGGGGTGTGTTAGAGATCATCAGCTATCTTCCAGAGCAGATCAAATTTAGAGGCCCCTTTATAAAGAGGACTATTCAGAGACACATGGTGTGCATTGACAGAGGACTGAAGTGGTATTTTCATTAAATTTATTGGGGTGAATTTACCTAGGTTTCAAGTGTATAGTTCTATAATACATCTAGAGTTTGTGTTGTATATTCACCACCCCAAGTCAGATCTCCTTCTGTCACCATATATTTGACTCCTTTACCCTCTTCTAACTACCCCCATCCCCCTTTCCCTCTGGTAACCACTACTGTGTTATCTGTGTCTATGAATTTTTGTTTGTCTGGTTTCTTTATTTGTTGGCTTTAGTTTTATATCCCACATATGAGTGAAATCATATGGTTCTTTACTTTTTCTGTCTGACTTAATTCGCTTAGCATGATATTCCCAAGCTCCATGAAAGAAGTGATTTAAAATAGGAGTCCAACAAAATAAAAAGACAACCCACAGAATGGGAGAACATATTCACTGATACATCTGATAAGGGGTTAATATCCAAAATTTATAAAGTACTTACAAAACTCAACACCAGAAAAACAAACAACCCAATTAAAAAATGGGCAAAGGACCTAAGTAGACACTTCTCCAAGGAGGACATAGAGATGGCCAATAGACATATAAAAAGCTGCTCAATGTCACTAGTCATCAAAGAAATGCAAATCAAAACCACAATGAGATACCATCTCACACCTGTCAGAATGGCTATCATCAACAAACCAACAAACAGCAGGTGGTGGCGAGGATGGGGAGAAAGGGGAGCACTTTTGCACTATTGGTGAGAATGCAGATTGGCGTAGCCACTGTGGAAAACAGTATGGAGATACCTCAAAAAATTAAAAATGAAACTCCATTATGGCCCAGTGACCCACTTCTGGGAATGCATCTGAAGGAACCCAAAATACCAATTCGAAAGAACATAAGCACTGCTATGTTCATTGTAGCATTATATACAATAGCCAAAATATGGAAGCCGCCCAAGTGTCCATCAATTGATGAATGGGTAAAACAACTATGGGATATTTACACAAGGAATACTACTTGGCTGTAAAAAAGAAGAAAATTTTACCCTTTGCAACAGTATGGATGGACCTGGAGAACATTATGCTAAGCGAAATAAGCCAGTCAGAGAAAGACAAATACCGTATGATTTCACTCTTATGTTGAACCTAATGAAAAAACTGAACTAACAAGTGAAATAGAGACAGACTCATAGATGGACAGCAGATGACAGCTAGTGTTGGGGACAGTTAGGTGGTGGAGGGATTGAGCAAAAAGGAAAAGCACTCATGGACATGGACAACAGTGTGCTGATTGCTGGGGGGAGGGAGTATAAGGGGACTAAATGGTAATGGAAAAAATAAATAGTCACTCAGGTTAGCAGTTTTATGGGATATTAAAAATATCTATCTAATATATATGTAAATATATGTTATGTATAAAATAGGAGTCCAAAATTGAAGTCACAGAAAAATTGGAAGGTCACAGAGAGGTTGATTTGTGATCAAGTGATATCACGTGGGTAAGCAGCATGGAATTGTTTGTTTAATGATGGTAATCATGGGTAATGAATTTTAAGAGGAAGCCAGCTACTTGTTAAAAAAATTTCAGTGTAGAATTATCCCTACTCCTCCTCCTCCTTTCTTCTTCTTTTCTCAACTATCAGTGTTAGGGCACTTTGAGAAATATTTATAATTTAAACACTAGAGTATTAAACTGAAAAGGAGCAAAATTATTTAGATCACTGAATCAAGTAGTTAAAATTTTATAGATATAAAACAAATGAATAAGAGCATTTTGTGAAATATATCAACATTTACTATATTTACATAAAAATAGTTACTAAATGTATTACTG
The DNA here is from genome assembly GCA_004026545.1 of Mormoops blainvillei. Taxonomy (NCBI): domain Eukaryota; kingdom Metazoa; phylum Chordata; class Mammalia; order Chiroptera; family Mormoopidae; genus Mormoops; species Mormoops blainvillei. Next base: position 55,036 of record PVJD01001996.1, read on the forward strand.
CAAGCATTATAAAAATTTAGACTATGATTTTCTACATTAATCTTCCCCTTAGATACTATTGTATCTGATTAATGCCTTATAGTAATAAAACAACCATAAAAATACCTTGCAAAGTATTATATAGTTTGTAGAAAAAAACCCATTATATGTACAATATTTCATTTCACCTTCATATTTCTCTCATGAGATAGGTAGGATTTGTTATTTCCTTTATTTCTAAGTACTTTACATGTTGTTTAACTTTTTTTCATAAAACTTCTGTGATAGAACCAAATGCAAGTATTATTTTTCTATTTTATAGCTGAGAACACTAAATTGCAAGGAATAAATGGCATGTTTATTACAGGTGAAATCATTTGGAACTGAAATTATATAAACATAATCATTTGGAGTAGTCTTCTGATACTTAGCTGAGTAATCTTAAAATTCAATATTAGACAAGTCAAACCCATTAAATCATAGAATTCTTAAATTTTCTTTATTTTCCCTAGCTTTGCAGCATTTCTGCTTATAATACAAGACTGAGCATTTATTTTAAAGAGAAAATTAGCAGAACAGCTGAATCACTTATCATAAAAGAGGAATTATATTCATTTGTGAAGAATTGTATGGGCTTTGCACATAGATACAAAGTTAAACACACAGCGAATGACATGTTGAATCACTTATTTTTTGAATAATGTACCTGGAACTTACAATACAAGCCTTAGTGTTTCAAAAAGTCATTTTAGTCCTGGCTCGGTGGCTCAGTTGATGGAAGTGTCACCCTGTTCACCAAAGGTTGTAGGTTTGATCCCCAGTCAGGGCACATGCCTAGGTTGCAGTTGGATCCCCAGTTGGGGTGTGTGGAGGAGGCAACAGATTGATGTTTCTCCCTCACACCAATATTTCTCTCTCTTTCCCTTCCTCTATCTCTAAAATCAACAAAACATATCCTTGGGTGAGGATCTTTTTAAAAAGTCATTTAAAAGGAAGAATTACATAATGACTTGCTACTTAGCAACATCCACTTTCCTTTTTCACTTGCCTTCCTTACCCTTCCCTAAGCTATGCATCATTTGGACTGTCAGCAAAAGTGGAAAATAAAGGTGTTATTCATTTAATTTACTTAATTTAGCTCCAAAATATAATAATACATAACATTTATTGAGTGCCAGATGCTTTTTATTTATCAGTTAATCCTCACAACTGGCCTGGGTATTATCTCAATTTTATGGAAGAAAAACAAACTTGGAGGGATTATATACCTTACCCACAATCATATAGCTAGGAAACCAAGAATCAAAGATTTAAAACCAAGATTTTTTTTACTCCAAAGTCTGTGTTATAATCAGATTTATAAAATTTTTATTGATTGATGAGAGAGAGAGAGAAACATTATGATTTGTTTTTCCACTTATTTATGCATTCATTCATTGATTCTTTTGTGTGCCCTGACTGAGAATTGAACCCACAACCTTGGAGTATCTGGATGATCCTCTAACCAACTGAGCTACCTGGCCAGGGCTTGTGTTATAACCAGATTTAACTCTAAATTAAACAATTCATGAACTATCAAAATTCAGTAAAGGAAAGTATGCTTCCTGCCAACCTAGAGAATTCTCATGAATAAATTAAAAGGTGATCCTTTAGATAAGGTACTTTAGGATATGTATTAATATATTAATGTGGTAACCATATTTTTTTTCAAAGTAGTAGTAACGCTTTAATTTTATTTTTAACCACTTTGACCTTTGAAACCCCTTGTAAAAATATTTAATGTTATGAAGTTGTAATAAAATAGAAACAAAATCTTTCAGGAACATTGTCCCTGAGCTACTCTCTTAGATTTTGTATACCAAATAGTTCAGAGGAAATTTAAATTAAAAAGCAAGCATTACATTCTGTAGTTCATACACACTTAGAGCTCTTTATATTTCAGATCTTCTCTAGTTTGCCAAGAGTTTATATTTTGAATGAATGTTGAATTTTGTCACATATTGCATCTACTGAAATGATTATGTGGTCTTTCTCCTTCAATCTGTTAAATTGGCGAAATACATAGATTGATGTCCAAATAGGTACAAACATGCACATGTGGTACATATATATTCTGGTACACATCTACACAGCTTCTTCAGCCTACACACAAAGTAGTGGCTGGTTAGGTCACTGGATATTCACATCTTAAGCTTTATAAGGTAGAGCCAAACTGATTTTCAAACTGATTATACCAATGTATACTCTCACTAACAATGTGTGATAATTCCAGTTGTTTCATATCTTTAACAATACTTTTAATTGTCAGACTTCCTAATTTTTGCAAGGCTGATAAGTATATAGTGGTTTTTAATTGTGATTTTAATTTGCTTTTCCTTAATTATAACCGAGTTTGAGTACCTTTGAATATTTGTTCATCATTTGTATTTCCCTTCCTGTGAATGGCCATTTCAAATATTTTGCCCATTTAAAAAAGTTTTAGATAGTTTACATTACTTATTTGCTGGAATTCTTCATATATTCCAAATAAGAGTCTTTTATCAAAATATGTGTTGCAAATATATTTTCCCATTCCAGGGAAAATATTATTTTTACTCTCTTTCTATGGTGCTTTTAAGGAACAGTCTTTCTTAGGTCTACTGAAGTTAAAGCTATCAGTTTTTTCCCCTCCTGACTAGTGCTTTGTGTTTCTTGTTTAAGGAATCACTGTGAGAAAGCCTAAACTAGCCCACGCAGATAGACTAAATGTAAAGGCTACGAGTTGGTGTTACACTGACATTTCAGCTGCAGTCTCAAGCCAGCAGCCAGCACCAGCTATCAGACTTGTAAATGAAGATGTCTACAGATTATTTCAGTCCTCAGCCATGGATTCACTCCTAGCCTTTGAGTCTCCCAGCTGAGACTCCAGACATTGCGACGCAGAGATAAGCCATGCCTTCGTTGATCTGCCCACATTCCTGGAGCATAGGATGTCTGAGCACAATAAAATGTTTGTTTTATATCACTCAGTTTTGAAGTGGTATGTTATACAAGAATTGTGGAATAAGAAGACTTATAGGAACCTTTTAGAAGAATGTTATGTAGATGCAACTTAATAGTTTCTAGTCTCTGGAAATATTGGTATTATAAGAGAATCAAACAAACCAAGTTCAATCACCCCAATGATAGTGGCAGTAGGGTAGTATGGCAGACTGCAAATTTTCCTCTTCCTCCCCACAAATTTATTTTTCCCTAGTACTAACCTGGCATATGAAATTCTCCATATGAGAAATAGTATTTTCCAGTATCCTTTCCAGCTGGATTTAGCCATTGACTAAAGTCCAGCCTATGGAATAGGAGAAGTGATGTGCAACTTCCATGTCACTTACTTAAAAGGGAATGCTGCTTCATTTCCCCTCTTTCTTCCTTTGAGCTGGTTGCACAGGTCAACATCCTAGGGATTGGAAGAACAATGAGAAGGGGAGAATGGGGGCCCTTAAATCTCATTGTGGAACTGAGTTGCCCTACCACCTGGATAGCTTACCTACCTTTAGGTCATTATAAGAGAAAGATTTAAAATCCTGTCTTATTTAATCCACTGTATTTCATGGTATCTCTGTTACATTAGCTTAATTTGCTCCTTAATTTATACAGGTAGTTAAGAACAGGAGTGGAGAGATAGAAAGATAACAGGATTCTTAGGGGCACAGCTTAAGAAGTGGGCAAGGTTGGTGATGACCAAGATATCACTTTAAAGCAAAAGCTTTAAAAAGGTGAGGATAAGGAACCTAAAAAGAAAAGGAAGTTGCTGTTTTTGTTATCTATATGCTGACTGAGCTGATCAGTTACTGGTCACTCAGGTATCTGCAATTTATAATCGCTTCCATAACATTGTTTTTAATAACTATTACAACTGGCTGATGAGAAATAAAATTTATAATGCATAAAATATTACACAACATGTCTAATTTGGCTTTTAGAATTTCTTTGCCTTTTTACCATAACCTAGTCAAGTGGAAAAACTGCTTAAGCTTTTAATAGGACTGAGTGGGTAACTGCAAACAATAAGAAAATATAATTATGAAAATTAGAAAACATGGCTTTTGTGATGCCATTTCTATTTTTAAAATTATCAACTAAGGCTATATCCCTTACAGGAACTGCTTGATTTCTCATTTGGAAACTTAAAAACCAAACTAAAACAAAACGAAAAACTAAATTGAAAAAAATTGTCTTTAATCATCTGTTTTCCCTCTTAATTTGTACTGAAACAATCTTTTGTTTTATTCATACTTATTTCTTTAAGGCACTATTTTCCACAGCTGGGAACCATAATCTTCTTGATCTACTAATGTGTTTCTTCATGATGAATCATGTGATAAACAAAAGCTAATGATCTTTTTGGCCGGAAATAAATATGAGAGTGGAATACTTAGTAAACAAAGATCTATCCCCTTTTATTAAGTCCATTATAATAAAAAAAGGAAAAGTGAAATGATTTTTTAAAGAAATGTGTGCAAAAAACTGTGAAGCACTTCTTGTTTTAATCATTGTTGAGTTGACTGCCTTTATTATGTGTCGTATTGTCCATACAATTAGGAACACTCTGATTTAATATCTATTTTTCTAAGTGTTTCCTATTTGATTACTATTACAATTTTGGTGTTATATGAAAAGGTAAGGCCCTATGAGTCATAGTTACAGTGATTTACCACTGAAGCTCTAGACCTCATAAGCTTATTTCCAAATAAGCTGATAATTATTAACCCACTTTATTACTCAAGCATAAAAACTAAAAGGAACCAATAAATCAAATGAATATACAAGTTAAAACAATCATTAAAAAAACCTGAAAACGGTGCCGATATGGTTACTAGGAATGCTAATAGATTAATGTTAGCAATATGAGGGGGGACCCCCAAAAAACCAGAATTATCTTCTGGAGGGTGGGCCCCTTTAGCAGAGGCTTCCCCCACTAGGTGAATGTTCTAGGAACCCATTTATATCAGTGTGCCAGATGGCATTGTTGTGAGAGGCTGCATTGGGGTTCAGTGAATTATTTTTTTAAGACTCTTTGAACAGGTTTACCCATTTTTGGGTGATTTACAAGTGCACCTTCCCACACTGTGCAGAGTGTTGAGCAGTTTTTGACCAAAGACGTCATGACACCCATGCTTCCCTCCCTATTCAACAATCTCTCCGTGAGAAACATTTCTTTTGTTTCCCTGGATGAAAAAAGTCCTCAAAGGGAAACATTTTGCTAGTGTGAAAGAGGAGAAACCAAAAATGGCAGAAGCACTAAAAGGCATCAAAATCTACCAGTTCAAAAACTATTTTGGGCAGTGGGAAAACCATCTTGATAGGTGTATTACATCAAATGGAGAGTACTTTGAAGGTGACTGAAGTTTAAACATGTAAGAGTAAATACACCAATTTTTTATAAATTCTGTTTTTTGGGGGCGCCAAATGTATAAAATGTGGGGAAGAGATATGTGGTGGTATACCAGATACAGGGGTAGAGATTACACAAAGGTTTATTTTTTTCTTTTTAATTCATATAGTATTGCATTGTTCTAAGAAAGAAATATTCCTGTTACATAACAAGAAATCTGAAATACTGATTAACATGAATTTGAGTTAAAGCAATTGAATTTCAAGAAAACTGCTTTCTTAGAATAAGAAGTCTTCCCCAGTCTCAAAATTATCTTTTCTTCACAGGAAAGAATAATTTAAACAGAGAAAAATGCTAATTTTTAAATAAAAATTTTCTGTAATTCCCTTTTTCTTTTTGATTAAAGAATTTTTCTCTATTGTAGACTGCAGAAGTCTTAACTTTCAATTAACTTCTCAGCCACTGTAGAAAGTTCATTATATATGAAAGCAAAGTGGTTTCTTTCATGTTTCAGCTGAATTTTAATAACTATATTTTGGACTGTGTCGGGCATGTATGATTACATGTTGCCTTGGGAAAGATATCAAGGGTCTAGAACAACAAATATAGTTTTAATCTTGTCATGTCCCTACTTAAAAACTCTAATTTTATACAGAATGAAATCTGAATCTTTGGGTCAGCAATCAGGACTAGTTGCAGCCTATATCTTCCCAACTTCACCCCCTCCCTTCTGCCCCTCTGCCCCCCCCCTCACCGGCTAGACTGCTTATATGCCCCTAAAAATTTGGAGGGGAATTTCCTAAGGAGTTAAGCCTTCACATAATGTGCCTCTTCTTTCTGGACACCCATATTTTAACATCTCTTCAAGATCTTGCTCAGGTACCACTCTGTACTGGAAGCCTGCCTTAACCATAGTGAGTATTTGGTGGTTGTCTCCTGCAACTCCCCCCGCTGAAGGTACCTTTAGCTCTTTACAGATTCTGTATATTCTGTTTCTATTTTTTTTTTTAATCTTATGCTTCAGATCTGCCTTTTCAGTTCTGAGTGCTAAAGAGGTTTTTAGAGAGATGGGTATCTAAGTAGAAAGTACAGGGGCATCAAATTCAGATGTAACTAATTCGTATGCACCTTGCCTCTCCTTTTGCTAGCCATCCTTGTGCCCTTGTGCCAGTTACTTAAACTTCTTGAACCATATTATCTAATCTGTAAAATGAGAAGAATTCAATTTGCCTTGCAATGTTAGTTTGAGACTAGAGTGAAAAAATGTAAAGCACATAGTACTATGTACATAGTAGGTACTCAACAAATGATACTGCGCATGCTTGATTTTTAGTCTCCATTCTAGTGACAGCCCCTTGAGTTAATCTGCACTTTTAAAACAAGATCTCATTACAGTAAGTAGGTTGGATTTACCTTGCCTATCATGGGAGTCCTGAAGAATATTTTATGTGATTAGAAAATCCTGGGAACCAGAGTTTCTCAGCTGGGGACAGTTTTGCTCCCAGTTTTGCCACTAGGATATTTTGCCTTGCCTGAAGACATTTTTGGTTGTCACAACTGGAAGATACTATTGACATTTACTGGGTAGATGCCAGGGATGCTGCTAAACATTCTACAACATGCAGGAACTCCCCCAAACAAAAAATTATCCAGTCCAAAATGTTAATAATACTGAGGTTGAGAAATGCTGCTCAAATTCATCCTTGTAGACTTAAAAAAGGCAGCAAAATATAGTTTAAAAAAAAAAGCGCCTAAGTTTAAGGAGTCTTGGGTTGTAGTCCCAGTTCTGTGAACAACAAGCAATGCACTACAGGGCAAGTCAACTCCTCCAGAAATCCGTTTAATTTTTAATATATTATCATTTAACTTGTTCCTCTCTCCTCTGTATTTCTGACAATTCAAATTAGCTCTAGAGCTACACTGTCTAGTACAGTAACCTCATGTAAATAAGTTAAAGAAAATTAAAATTCATTTCTCAGTTGCAGAAGTCACATTCAAAGTGTTCAATAACTTCATATGGCTAGTGGTTATTATACTGAACAACCCACTCCTAAAACCAAAGCTTTTTTCCACTTCTGGGAACTGTCAGAAGCTTCAGCAGAGAAACACTGTTGGCATCTAGCTGAACCCTAGATTCCATCAGCAGAATTTGACAGACTCAAGAAGGGGCTGAGGCTCACACTTTCTTATTCTGCAAGGATAACGAAGACATTGGAAGAGAACAGCGTAAAGGTAGGACTTTGAGGAGGATCACAAGAAAAACGTGAGAATTGAGAGAGCTAAGGGAACTGGGGATTGTCCAGTAGACACATTTTATTTAAACCTGTGCAGTGAAATATTGTGCTTTTTTTCTTTTTATGTGGTCTAAGAAATGGAATTAACTAAACAAGGACATAGCTTCTAACCTCCCCCACCCCCAGCTCTCTGTAATCTTTGGGAGATTTGAAATCTTTGGCATAAGAACTGTTTAATCTTTCACTGTAATCCAGTGTGTATTTCATCTGAGTGAAAATGGAAAGTAGATATTAGAATGGGATAATCCTTGTTCACAGAAGTTTCATGGTTACCAGCCTACCCCATTATTAGAATCATTTGATGTGGAAGAGAATCAACTAGCAGGTTCCTCAGGACAATATAGATAAATTCCCTGACTTCCTCATCTTTAGTGCATAGCCCGGGACCTCCTGTGGGACAGGTCCATGCATTAGTCTTTTATGAGTTATCTAGGGAAAGTCAGAGCCCTGGAATTTTCTTACTGGTGACAAAGCTGAGGCCTGATCCTATGATGTAGACATTAAAACAAAATACTGCCAATCTTCGTGTCCCAACAGGAACATCCATGTGTCACACCAGATGATGTATTTATCTCTCTCTAGACGTAACCACAATGATGTCATGTTTGAAGATTCAATGCCTACATGTAGCAATTAACTTGGTTTTGTTGCACAAAATACATCTCTTTAATATCTTTGTCACTAGTCACAAGGGGAAGGTGAAGAAGATGAGAATAGATGGATGCAAATCTATCAGTACCACACCAAAGCCAGATTCATCTCATATTAACAGCGGGAATGTTAATGCTCTGAGTGTAGACTCTGGATCAGCAGCCATTGGCATTAGCTGGGAGCGGAGTGGAACCCTGACCCATGAATCCCAGAACGACTGAATCAAAATCAGCATTTTTACCAAGATTCCTGGGTGATTTATATGCCCTTGAAAGTTTCTGAGGGAAATACTGAGAAACAATGTGTACAACAATATTATCATCTTTGTTTATGGACAACACATGTTTGCTATAATTTACAAATTGATTACATTTATATTTTAGAGTGTTGTTCTTATGATGAGTGCAACATGCTGTAAACTAACAGTTTGTAGTAGGAGCAAAATTGGAGGTTGACTAATACAGATATATAGTGAAAGAGGTAATTTATTTCCTTCATTATACAGTCTTCGAATACTTATTGAGCTCCTACTTTAAGACATTACTCAAGGACCTGAAGAAATAGCAGTGAATAAAGTCCCCATTTTCAGGGTTCTTACATTTTATTAGGGGGGAACTCATAATAAACAAAGAAGTCATGTCAGCTGCTAAGTGCTACAGAGAAAAGGTAAGGGAGGGAAGGGTATGCTATTTCCTAATGAAGGGACAGGGAATGAATGCTTCACAGATGTCTTAGTCTATTTAGGCTGCTATAAAAAATGCCACATAGGATTGTTTCTAAACAGAAATTACTTTTCGTAGCTCTGGAGACTCCAAGTCCATGATTAGAATGCTAGCATGATTAGATGAATGCCTTCTTCCAGTTCCCAGACTTCTCCTTGTGTACTCACAGGCAGAGAAGGTTAGGGTGCTCTCTGTGAGATCTATTCCATAAAAGCAATAATCCCATTCATGAGAGCTCCTCTCTCAAGACCTAAATATCTTGCAAAGGTCCCCACCCCCTAATACCATCATCTCCAGTTAGGATGTCAACAGATGAAATTTGGAGTACAAAATCCTCCAGACTGCAGCAATGGACAAGGGGATTCTTGAGCAGAGACTTGAAGATCTGTGTGTGGACACCAGGGGAAAGGGCATTTCAGGTTGAGGGATAGTTCATTTAAAATCCTCGAGACTGGAGCGTGCTTTGTGAATTTGAGGGGTACTAAGGAAGCCATGTGTCTGGAATGAAATAAGGGACGGCCAGGATAATAGAGAAGTTAGAGAAGTGTGGGAGTACAATGCAAGTCCCTGTGGGCCGTTTTAAATAGGATGGGAAGCCATCGGAGAAGTTTCTATGTTAAAAAATCACTTTTGTTGCATTATTGAAAATCATCCACGGGTGGGGAGAGTGCACAGGTAGAGGCAGAAAGAAAATTTGAAAGGTTTCACAATAAACCAGAAAAGATTCATAAATTATAGCTGAAAGGATTAGATTGAATGTGAGGCATATGGGATAGATGGCAAGGATACTTCCTAGGTTCTTGGACTGACTAGCTGGAAGAATGGTACTGCTAATTATCATAAACGGAGATTTCACACCTTTCTCCTTAAGTTTTCACATGCCTGCTAGACAATCAAGGAGAGATGTTGAAAAGGCATGATTTGCAAAGAACTACTCTAAATTATTCTCAACTGTGTCATCTTGGAGTGAAGTAGCTATTAATAGTAAAGGAATGGGCATGACTGCGTCCCAACAACCTTTACAGCACTGAAACTTGAATTTCACCTAATTTTCACATACCATGAATTATTCTTTCTTTTGATTTTTGTTAAGTAAGTTGTCTGCAAAACCTAAAATATTTACTCTCTGGCTTTTTACAGTTTGCTGACTGCTGGTGCCTAGGAAGCAAGATGGGACTCGTTGATAATTTTGAAAGATTGGCGATGGTATGTATGTGAGGTTTCATACTAGTTTTCTTTTGTATACTTGACATTTTTCCTAACAAAAACTTAAAAATGCTTAGTTGTACCAAGGGCGATTAACTTTATGAGTCTTCCTTTACCTCTTTAAAAAAAAGCCCTGAAAGTTGTATGTATCTCGCAAATGCAGCTATTTCCATTTTGGTTTTTTTCCTGAAAGAGAAAAACCGTTTTTGAAACCTTTAATAGTGGTAAAATAAGTCTTTTGGACTTAACACTCAACGAGGCATAAACACGTTTAAGGAGAAGGATCTGTTTTTTTTTTGGGGGGGGGGGAAGCTGTCTGTTTTCACGTTAGTATCTACTATGAGGACTAAGCAAGCCCCTTTCACAAGAAGTCAAAACAAAGTACACAGTAGCTCTCAGTATATTGTTCCCCGCCCCACCGATGATTCCCGGAAATGACGCCACCAGCCGAACGCTACGCCTGACAGACCCTAGCAGTGCCGGGGCGCGGACGTCAGCACGCTGGCCACCCCAGTACACATAGAGGCCCCGGGGAAGACTGGAGCGCCCTGGCTGGCGCCAGCCACCGGACTTTTAGGAGCAGGAGAAGTAGCGACTGCGCAAGTGTGCTGGGGCGGGGATTCGGGTCACCCCGCCCCATACCAGCATGAGCAACCAATGAGCAGTGAGTGCCCTGGGGCCGGATAAATTTTCAGAGGCCGGAATGATTAGCCAAGGGGACTGCACCGCCCCTGGCTCCTCCCGGCCGTCGGGCCCCGCCTCCCTCTACCGCCCAACTCCTAGCTGCGGGGTGACACGGGGCGACTCTGGGCTTTGGGTTGGTTAGCGGGCGAGGGGAGCAAGTTCGACTTCTTGCGGCTGCGGCGCAACCCCGTAACTTGAGCGCGGTGAGGGGGAGCGGGTCATAGGGAAGAGGGATTTGCGTGGCAGAAATGGGTGGGCCCCGGTGCTTGGTGTTGAGAGCCGTGTAGAGTGAGGGGCGGCAGAGAGGGGGCGAGGTTTACTCGGGTGTGTCCTGATGCGGTCGGACGGGCGTGGATAGCGGGTGGGAGACGTAGAGCAACCATTGCCCCGTTTCCAAAGCTTTTCTTGGCAGCTTGCCACACCTTAAATTTGCCTCTGTTTTGGTTGTCTGGGATGCTAGGGAGAAATTTAAAGATCTCCGAAAACACTTGGAGGCTTTCCCGGGGTATCTTTCTTGCCGGTGCGTGCACGCTCCCTTCTTCCTGGATGGGGAGAGGCAGAGAGACCAGGTGGGCAGGTTGATTTTCACTCTCCGTGGAGTGTTAAAACAAACAAACCAGGAATGCCTCACCCTCCACCCCCCGCCCTGCCCTGCAACACAACGGCAAACATTCCCAACAAGTTTAAGAAGCAGACTGGAAAATTCTAAGGGATTCTGTATGTCAGAAATAAGTGTACGTTTTCTTTTCTTTCTTTTTTTTTTAACGTCGCATTGCTGTTTATTATCAGTGGACTCATTTTTGGTTATGAGCACGCATCTTTATGAGTCTGCCCTAGAGGATTCTGACTTTTTACTTAATGTGAAACACTGTTGGCAATAATGTTTTCCTGAACTACAAGTTTCTGTGAAATCTTATCTGACAAGTGTAAATAAAAGCTTAGCCTGTTTGTGGGAAGTGAAGTAGGTAAATCTCTAGTTCTGATAAAATCTGAAATTTTTAATACGACCTCTTTTTCTGGCAAATATTTGCATATTTTACTCTTTCACAGGTTTAGTTGCTCAACTACCACTGATGAAGATAAGTTGGAGTAACTGCTGAAATCGAATTTTATTGACCAGAAGAAGTCCATTTGTTTCACTTCTTTTTGTTTTCCCAACTGCTTCAAGCTTTACTGTAACAGCTGAAAAACTTGGAAAATAAAATGAACCTGCTGTGGTCTTGAAAATAATTTTTTTTTTTGAGGAAAAATTAAATTTCGAGTGAAAGCCAGAATGGCATCCAGAGAGAGGCTCTTTGAACTTTGGATGCTTTATTGTACAAAGGTAACTGCCTTCTTTTTTATTTCTAAGTTGTAAAACACTTTGTTACAAAATTTTGTGACTGGCCTTATAATCACTTTATTTAATGAGTAATAGTGTTTTTATTGATAGCAGTGACCCAAAATTTAAAAACACAGGATTTGCTGTTTTCCATTTTTTTAGGTTTGAACACATGTACAAATAACATTGGCATATTATTTGAAACTGTAGGGTTTGGGTTTCTATTTGATATGTATCTTCAGTGATCCAAAAATTATGTAAGTAAAATTATGACCTTAAGAGAGAAAGAAAATGTTTTAATTTTTCTTTGTGCCTTTCTTTTTCTCCCACAAGTGGGAGGAGAGAGATTTTCTCACGAGAAGGGCATTATGCATTTTTTTCTTGATTAAGCTTTTAAATTGTATAAAAAATGTCAGCGATTATATAAAAAGGTTATTCAGGTAGTTACCATAAACTTGCCATGATGTTAGCACTTTATGAGTACTGTCTCATTTGATCCTCAATTCTGTAAGATGGGTATTGTAATTATCCCTTTTCACTGATGCAGAGGATAAGGGGGCCAGTGAGTAGCAGAACTGAGCTGGAAACTGATTCAAGTCCATGGTCTTATCCATTGTGACTTCTTAATATTTTTTATTTTGTCATTCAAAAGTAATTTTCTTTCTTTACTTTTATGTGAGTTTTTTCATGTTAGCTTTGATTTTAGGTTATTGGAGGAGAAGGGTACTAGTAACACCTTTTTCAAGCGAGGAGCTATGTTAGTACTTTGAAGATACTATGAAGGATCAGAGAAACATCTTTAATCTACTTAAGTTACTTTAGGTGTGTGTGGTGACGTTTTCAGGTCTCAGCTTCCATTTCTGCATTATCCTTTTCGGCTCCTTTTTTTATACTTTCAGCTCTTTAAAGAACAAGTTATTCTTTAACAAAAAATCTCAGTTATTTGTAATATTAAATTTTAGAGGTCACACTGGAATTTTCTTTGATTTTCCAATTTGGTATTTCTTACAATTAAGGAAGGACATATACTTTGAAATGTTTAATATGGATTTTTAAAATAGCTTTTAGCCTTCTGTAATTTAATGCCAGAAATGGCTTTTTAAAAATAGACCACTCTACTAATAAAAAAAGAATCCAAATCACCAGACACTTTTGAAAATAGTCACTAACACATGTTAGTCAAAAATTAAAATGCATTTTAGTGTGAATGCCTAGTAGTTTGAAAATGATTTATTTAAAAATACATCAGACTTACTAGGTTTTACTGTTTTCTGGGTGACAAAAGGTAAATGGGGCTACATTGTCTTATTAATTAGTTATGTTGTTTCTAGGTTGAGTTCATGTTTTATTTAAGTGACACTGTTTTATTGAAAAGCTAGTATGGTTCATTGGCATACTCAGGATTTTATTCTTAAGGACCTTTAATGTTAATGTGAACCCTTCTGTTTATTAAAATCTAAGTAAATAGTGAAGGCCCTTCATAATTAGATTTTGAAGCCTATTCCTGGACAGGAGATAAGTCCCATTTTATGTGTAAGATTTAAATCACTTGTGCACTTAAGATTAAAAATTTTTTTCAACTGTTTTAAAAGAATTGCAATTCAATATAATGATTTTGTGTTTCACCAGTTCGTGAGTAAACTACTTGTAAGCTAGACAACATCTTTCCCACAAACACCTTGAATTCAAGTACCTTTCAAATATACGTCAGGTGTTGTACAACTCGGTAATGAGGATGATTACCAGATACTGAGTTCTCTATGCTTTCTCTCTAGCTTTATTGCTCTCACTCTAGCATATAGCTCTTCAAGCTACCTGGCTTTTTTTTCACCTAACTTTTAAGACCTTTTTTACACCTTTGATAGGCTTTCAGACTTCAGGACTATTTAGATCTTCTTTTAACTTCTCCAACTTGGGCTTGCAATTGTGGAATCTAGTTTTGGCTCTGCTAATGTTTTGTTTTGTGACCTTGAGCAAGACTTACTTACCTCTTTGGGTCTCAGTTTTCTCATTTGTCAAGTAGTAATACTGTGTATATACAGGGAGAATGTTTGTCTAACTCACTGTTACGATTTTTAGTTCATTTGTTTTGACCTCTGAGGGACATGGAGTTCTTTCGTCCTTATTTTATGGATGGTCATGTAGAACTTTTTAGTTCATCTTTATTTTTTAAACTTTTATTACTGAAAATTTCAAGCAGGCACAAATAGAGGAAATACTGTAGTGAACCCTTTTGTATCTGTCACCCTACTTCAGTAATTATCAATTTATTTTCAGTAATGTTTCTTCTATAACCCTACACTACACTGCTCTACCCCTGAATTATTTTGGAGCAAATTCCAGACAACATATGATCTTATCCATAAAGACTTAAAAATATGTCTATAAAATGAGAACTCCTCTTAAAAACATAATTGCAATTATGGTAATTCTTTAAATAATCAAATACCTGGTCGTTGTTCTGACTTTCCTGGTAGTATCATAAATATTTTTATTTTTTTGCTGTTTGACTCTGTATTTAACAAAACACCTGTTTTGCTGAAAATATTTAAGTTTTTAATCTATATGTTGCCCTTTGCTGCACTTTTTATTCCTTCTATATGCCGAAGAAACCAGGTTTTAACATTAGAGTTTTTCTCAGTCTGGATTTTACTTGTTGAATTCCTTTGATATAAATTATTTGTTCCTCTCTCCTGGTGTCTACAAACTTGGAATATCTAGAGGCTTGATTGATTGATGTTCTGTTTGGTGTGGGGAGGCTAGAATAACTTGTGAGTGTCTCGGCTCTCAGTGGGTTTTACCTATATGCATTAATTATTTCTTTAGGAGTTTGCAAAACTTGATATCCAATTCTGTCATTTCTTTATATATTGATAGAACATATATTGAGAAATGCCTCTTCACCAGTTATTTGATGACAGTTCTTAAAGGGAAGGCAGGCAGAATAAATGTTGATTTTTCTCTTTGTTTTTACAATGACTTGATTTACTAGCATCCTTCCAAGGTGACCATTTTTTCTTGAGTATCAAGTTCATCTTTAATGATTGAAATTTAAACATTATCTACTGTTTTACTGCCCTGGTTGGTATGTTCTTCATACCAAACATTGTATACATGCCTGATTAAAGAAGATGACTGAAGATTTTTCAAGGTCTGCTACAGGGCATTATGGTTAAGACATCCTCCTCATTTATCACAGTGCTAACCTTAGCACAGGTATTCATTCTGTAGTGTATTAGCAATGGATCAATATTAAGGTACTGTTACACTGTTTGTGTGTAATATGATGTTTTAAGTGTTGCCATTGAGCCTTATAAAAGTTTACTAGGGCCCTGGCTGGTGTGGTTTAGTGGACTGAGTGCCGGCCTGCAAACTGAAAGGTCGCTGGTTCGATTCCTGGTCAGAGCACATGCCTGGATTGTGGGCCAGATCCACAGTTGGGGGTGTGCAAAAAGGCAACCTGTCGATGTATCTCTCAAACATCGATGTTCTCTCCCTCCATTTCTCCGTCCCTTCCCCTCTCTCTAAAAATAAAATCTTAAAAAAAAACTTAATAAAATCTTAAAATAAAAAGCTTAGTAGGTATGTAAGTAGGATTATGTTAGAAGTAACCCTTGGGTAATACTGTTCAGTCAGAGGAATACAAAGAGAATATGTAAGTATGTCTTCTACCTTTTTGGGGTCATTTGCAAGTCTAAATATTAAGACTTAAGTCCTTTAAATAGAATTAAAATAAATTACTGGGTTCAGTTTTTAGCAGATGGATACCCACATATTAAAGTCAATATCTGAAAAGAATTTGGGTACAAAAACATTGCAGGTTTTTTTTTGTTTGTTTTTTAAAGCAAAGACCAATTTCATAATGGAAGTGCCTTTGAGTGTTTGTTGGCTGGCATCTATGTTGTTTTCATGTCAGTATATTTAGGTTGAAGACATTTCTAAACAATTTTTTTTAATCCTGAGGATAAAATTTTTTAAAACTGATTTTAGAGAGACAGAAAGAGAGAAAGAAAAAGAGACAGAGAAAGAAAAGAGGAAAAGAGAGAAAGAGAAAGAAAAAGAGAACAGGAAGAAAAGAGAGAAAGAAAAAGAAAAGGAAGAGAGAAAAGAAAAGAAAAGATCCATTGATTGGTTGTCTTCTGTAGGCTCCCGGACCTGGGATCGAACCCACAACCTTTTGGCATTTGGGATGAAGCTCCATCCTACTGACCCACCCAGCGAGGGCTGCAGTTTGTTTTTTTAACCAAACTATTTACATCTAACTTTTCATTTTCTCCTGCTAGGTGTAAGATTTAATTGCTTTGTTAGAAACATTCATCTTCTGGTAGGTTACTTGTTAAATGCATATAATTATCATTACATAGTATAGGCAGCATAATTTCTGATGACCCAGCATTCCTGCTCTCTACAGATTCTTTCACAAGTGTGTGAGACTCATTCAAATTATGTAGTCTGAGTTTTTCTTGCCTCTAAACGGTCATCCCCACCCAGGGTCAAGGATTTTATTAACAATGCATTTCATATAGTTCTTGTAAGTTAAACATTAATTTGAACACATTTAATGTATCTGGATTTAGTTAAGTAGTTAATTACTATTTGTCTGAGCATATTTTTCATAATTGTAGAAAACAGATTGATTTATTTTTTAATATCTTGAGATTTTAGTTTATATTACCTGTATTAGGCACCTTATTACTCCTCATATCTTTTGACATTGATACATGTAATTTGCTTGTGGTAAGAGAGTGCTGAGAACAATTTTGGTCTCATACAACTTTTTAGAATTTGTGTGTTGTATAGAACAAGACCTATATGTATCATAAAGTCCCTATCCCAACTCTCTCCCTGGATGGGAATAAGAATATATTTCTGTTTAATGTTAGCCTTTTGGTAGTGCTGCAGTTGGTCACCATAATGTACAGAAGAGAAACTGAGCCTTGAGAGGCTTATCAAATTCTTTGATAAGATTAAGTTATTTTTCTGTCTAGTGGAAAGTATCAAATGCATTAACTCAGTAAAAAGATAAAAAGTGACTCAAAAGCTTGACATTTTGAAATGTGGCAATGTGGGTTGAAATTCATGGTTAATTTTTGTCATTAGCTGGTTTATTTTTTGGTAATTCAATTTACAGAGAAAAATATTTGTGAAGCTACAGAATTAGAGCTAGCATTAGTCTACATCTGCTTCTGATCTTAAGGACCTAAAAACAGGTTACCTTATTTATATTTTCAGTTTTCTCATCTGTCAAATGGAAAAAAAAAACCATTTTGTGTAGTTCTCAAAGTTGTTGGGAATAAATGAATTGATTGTACATAAATACACCATAAGGGTAAGAATATAAAAATGTAATCTTTTTAGATATAATCTTTATTACTGTTTTTAAAAATACATGTATGAGCATTAAAGTATATCAAGATTACTTCCATTTGCCTTTAATTGTATAATAATAGAGGGCTATATTTTATTGTCTTTTTATCAGTAGCAATGAAGCAGTGCTCATGAAAGTCTTAATTTTTAGTCTTTTTTTTTCAAGCATAATACTTAATTATGCTAATAACTTGAGAGGTTTTTTTTCCTTTGAACCAAGTTTGTTTTGGACCTTGATGATGCTCCATTTCCTGCTGTTGCCCTTTGTCCTGCTAAATCTGGAATATGACTGAAATAGATAGTTTTGCAGTGAGCTCAGAATGAATTTCCTTTTCAGAATAAAAGTTTTGTTTCATAAAGAAAATAGATTATAGAGGTGTTTCATTCAGTTAAAAAGCCAAGTACCTCTTTATATACATAGACTTGGAAAAAATGGAGTGGAAGAATATTCTTTTGAGAAAATCATAATTTATTCAATTTTGGTTACAATCCTAAAGGCAACTTTTCATAAGATATACAATATGTATTAAACCTTATAATTTAACCGACATTTAGTAAGTCTTGGTATATGCAGAGTGTAGAAATTGCTCTTACTTTTCTGTGGCTTAATCATGACTTTGTAAGGAAAGTAATGTTTGCTTTGAGTAAAACAAAATAAAATTAGCTCAGTGGTAGTGGTTACCAATTACATTTTCATTTTAGGAAGTGAGATGTGAAAGCAAGACATGAATATTTTATACCTACAGACATGGGAGTAGCTTTTAAGAAAGTAATATTGTAGCATTGGCTGGTGTGGCTCAGTGGATTGAACACCAGCCTGTGAACCAGAGGGTAGAGGGTTCGATTCCCAGTCATGGCAAATGCCTGGGTTGCGGGCCAGGTTCCCCAGTAGGGGGCGCACGGGAGGCAACCACACATTGATGTTTCTTTCCCTCTCTTTCTCCCTCCCTTCCCCTCTGTCTAAAAATAAAATAAAATCTTAAAAAAGAAAAAGGAATATTACGTTTGTGGTTTGACTTGAACTTATGCAGTATGAAAAGTTGTTAAAATACATGAAAATTTCTTATTTTTTCTTTTTGAATATCAATTTTAAATTTTCCTGGTAGAAGGTAGAATTGGTAGTACTTAAATGTGTGGATGGTGGAATATGAGAGAAAAGGAACAGTCTAAAATAATTTTCAGGGTTTTTTTGTTTGGAAACTAGTGTTTGGTCATCCCATTCACCAAATTAGCTAGCATAGGTTCACTAGGTTTTCAGATAAACATGTGAGTTCACAGTGCCTGTGGGACATCTAGGTAAAGATATAATCTGGAATCCAGAAGGGTGGTCTGTGCTGGAAATAAAAGATTTGAGAATTAATCTGTTGGCAATTATTGACGAATAATAAGAAAGAGTAAGAAAGAGGGTCAAAGTTAGGGAGTCCTGGAGAACATTATCATTTAAGAAGAGGATTAGAGGAAGATGAGTTTATAAGGAGTTTGAAAAATAGGAGAACCAGGTGTGAGTGGTTGCTTCAGAAATAATAGGGATATTACAAAGAAGGGAGTAGTCAGTGTATAATTAAAGCAGTGATGAGCATTACGGAGTATGTATTTAGTTTGTCAGTTAAGAATATTGGAGGCTTTAGCAAGTAGTTCTAAAAACTAGGGGGGGGATGTTAAAAAAGAAGTTCCCATTTTATTCATTTTAAAATTAAATTCTACAGACTTTAAATTATTGCCAGATTGCTATTAAACTTTTTAAATGTTTACTCTTGATTTTTGTTCTTAACTTGACCAAGTACCTTTGTTGGTCTGTGTATCACACTTTGCGTGGAACTACTCGACAACATCTGAAAATTTTCGGATTGCCAAGAGTCCATCTGTAATTTGAAAAATACTGTTCTACAAATTGAAGTCACTGATGATCATTTGGTACCAAAGTGTATGTGGTCACTGAAATTGAGCAGTAGTACTAATTACAAGGTAGTCAGCTGTAATATGCTTAAATTAACTTAAAAATTAATGCAACTGTTAATGCAAACATTTAGAATTCTTATATGGAATTTATACACTTGGAAAATATTTCTAATTACCCCCAGTGTTGTTGCACCCCAGTTTCTGAAACAGAAGCCTGAATTAATATCTGACTGCTGCAACTTTGCCTTTCTGCAACTTGCTTTTCCCATCGCAAAATTACATGGCAAATTTACTACAAAGGAATGAAAAATTGAGACCAGGAATCCAATCTCCTACAGTTATGTTTCTTGGTTACAATTAATTCATATTCCACCCGTGTGCAATGTCTACTTCATGTCTACCGTAAGAACTCCAAAGCCTCATCCAATCATGATATCTGTCTTAACCTGAAGATCCGGTGATATACATCAGGTCCAATTGTGGTTTCTAGTAATACTGAGACCTGTGACCTTAGAAAACACTTGATACTGTGGTCCCTACAGACCCAACACATAGTGGTGAAACTGAGATACAAATGCCATAATAAGGGCTCTTGAAAAAGAGAAGAATGAGAGGTGCTTACAAGGCACTGGTCCACAGCAATTCTGAAAACTGGGCAAGTGTTCCCTGGTCCCCCCTACCCTCAGAGAAAGAATGTTCCATTATTTATTTGAAGTTGGTTCTGTTTCTCGGGAGTAGCTGTACAGGCCACTGTTGGCTCCGTGCTCTTGGAGAGTCTTTCTAACTTTTTTTTTTTCACTACTTCTGTATGGACATTGGAGACTATGTACATTCTTGTGACTCAGCAACTCCCTCATCTCTCTTCCTGCCTATAGAAAGCTCCCTACAGAAAGTGGAGACTCCTCTTCTGCCACTAGTTATTTTCTCTTGTCTAACTATAGTCTTAAAAACTCCAATGTGGCATTCTGTAGTATTTTAAATAAGAGACATACTTGTCTTGCTCCTCACTTTAGCAGGAAAAAACCTGGAATTTCCTATTAGGTTATCTTCAGACTTTGGGGCCGAGGCGCGCACACACGCACACGTATAGATATTCGTGTATATGTGTGTGTGTGTGTATACATACAAACCCTTTTATCTCATAGATCAATACATGTTAGATAAATGGTAGGTATTTTATTTCCTTACTCATTTTTCTTAAGTATGCTGATGACATTGCTAGTATTTCATGTTTGTCACTTACACTGTATTGACAACTAGTAAGAATAGTTTTGTGTGTGTAACTGTTAAGATGTGTATAATTAGACTATTATTAAGTTTCAGAAAAATATTAAGACAGCATAACTGAAAAGAATCATTACTTGCTTTAATTATTGGTATTTGGTAGTTGCCATTTTAAATCTCCATTATAAGAATCATCACTATGGATTTTAAGCAGGTCCATTTGGAAATCAATACTGCACTTAATTATGAATAGTCCATTCTTAAAAAGGTGAAGTAAAATACTTACAGTTTAGCATTTTCTAATGTCCAAATATAAGTATTTGGGCTGCTTAGCTTGCCTTTTCTCTGTATACACTTCGAGACTTTTACAAAAAATTTTATTTTGTGCAAATAGAATTCGTTTTTTTGCCCTGATGGTTGTGGCTCAGTTGGTTGGAGTGCCGTCCCATGGCCAAAGGGTTGCAGGTTCAATTCCCAATCAGGGTAGATGCCTGGGTTGCTTGTAAGTTTAATCCCTGGTCTGGGCGTGTACTTGAGGCAGCCAATTGATACATCTCTCTTGCATTGCTATTTGTCTCTCTGTCACTCTCTCTCTAAAAGTGGTGAAGTGTCCTTGGGTGAGATTTAAAAAATTTTTTAAAATTCATTTTTTGTGACAATTTTATTTTGGTCATTCAAAATCTATGAAGATGTAAGGAACTATGTGAAATGACTAAAATCTGCCATAACTCTAAATGAACTTCATGGAAGATGTCAGAATTTAAACAAGAGTTAGCAGCATTGGTTCCCTCATCTCCCTCTGAGCTTTCATTAAAATGAATGGATTTCATCTTATAATGTGCCCTAAGGGAAATGAGGGGGTTCTGTTCTTAAAATATTTTATTTAAACCAGTGCTAACTTTTAAAATAGCGAAACTAATCTGTGTTTAAGGAACATAAACATTTTCTTTAAATTTCTGCCTGTGATTTAGGTTTAGATTGGTAGAGTTGTCTACACTCAGGTAGAATCAAAGTGTTAGTATCTCAAAAAAGTCATTCAAGCATTTCAAAACAGGTGGCTTCTAAAAAATGTAGTGTTGTTTGATGCATTTAACTACTATGTAATCTTCCTTGACATTGAACATATGAATAGTAGGAAAGATATGTACTACTTTTTTTGTCTTTTCACTTAAAAAAAATGTATTGATTATGCGATTACAGTTGTCCCAATTTTTCTCCTCTTTGCCCACCCCCCACCTGGTACTCTCATTCCCTCCAGCAATGCACCCCCTTAGTTCATGTCCGTGGGTCATGCATATAAGTTCTGTGGCCTCTCCATTTCCTGTACAGTTCCTAACATCTACCTATCTGTTTTGTACTTACATTTTTCATTTCTTAATCCCTGCACCTTTCCCCCCATTCTCACTCTCCCCTTTACAACTCATAACCCTCCAAATGAGCTCCATATCTGTGATTCTGTTCCTTTTCTGCTTGTTTGCTTAGTATGCTTTTTAGATTCAGGTGTTGATACTTGTGAATTTATTACCATTTTCATGTTCATAGTTTTGATCTTCTTTTTTCTTATGTAATTCCCTTTAACATTTCATATACTAACGGCTTGGTAATAATGAACTCCTTTAGTTATACCTAGTCTGGGAAGCACTTTATCTGCGCTTCCATTGTAAATGATAGCTTTGCTGGATAGAGTAATCTAGATTGTAGGTCCTTCCTTTTCATCGCTTCAAATACTTCTTGCCAGTCACTTCTTGCCTGCAAAGTTTCTTTTGAAAGCAGCTGACAATCTAAAGCGAACTCCTTTGTAGGTAGCTATCTGATTTTCTCTTGCTGCTTTTAGGATTCTCTCTGTATCTTTAACCTTTGGCACTTTAATTATGATGTGTCTTGCTGTGTTCCTCTTTGGTTCCATCTTCTTTGGGACTCTGCTTCCTGGACTTGTTTGTCTATTTCCTTCACCATATTAAGGAAGTTTTCTTTCATTATTTTTTCAAATAAGTTTTCAGTTTCTTGGTCTTCCTCTTCTCCTTCTGGCACGCCTATGATTCGGATATTTGTACATTTGAAGGTGTCCCAGAGGCTCCTTAAGCCTAGCCTTATTTTTTTTAATTCTTTTTTCTTCTTGCTGTTCTGATGAATGTTTTTTCTTCCTTATGTTCCAGCTCGTTGATTTGATTCTCAGCTTCCTCCCTCCACTGTTGGTTCCCTGTAGATATTTCTTTATTTCACTTATAACTTTCATTTCTGCCTGGGTCTTTTTTACGTTGTTGAAGTACCCAGTGAGTTCTTTGAGCATCCTGATAACCAATGTTTTGAACTCTGCATCCGATAGATTGCTTATCTCCGTTTCGTTCTTCTTCTGGACTTCTGTTCTTTCATTTGGGCCACATTTCTTTGTCTCCTCATTTTGGCAGCCTCCTTGTATTTGTTTCTGTGTATTAGGTAGAACTGCTTTGACTCCCTTAGTAGCATGACCTGTTGTAGAAAAATGCACCTGTAAATTGTATGGCACAGAGTCTTAGGTAATTGCCAGGTGGAACAATCTGTGTCACTGCTCTGTGGCCCTATGTGGGGAAGGACTCAGAGGGAGAGGGGACAGTGCCGCTGCCTGGCCTCTGGAGTATTACCTAGGATGACGCTGTCTCCCAACATTCACCTGATGTCAGTCACCTCAATTTCTCCCCGAATTCCATTGGTACCCTTCTAGCTATTGCCCTAGGTGTTGAATCCCAGAGGAAGTATGTCTGTGCAAGTCCCAAGTCTGTTGTGGTCGCTTAAAGAGGAGTCTTCAGAGAATCCCGTAGTTTCTTCCGCCGCCCCAACCCCCACTGGTTTTTACAGCTAGAAGTTGCAGGGACTGATCTTCCTTGCTCTGGAACCCTGGGATAGGTGGTTTAGTTTGGGGCTATGATCCCTCACTCCCGAGGTGTCCCAATTTTTATCCACCACACGCAGATGTGGGACCACCTATTTTCTGCATCTCTGGGCCTCTCTACCTCTCTGTACCTTCCGCCATCTTTCTGCACCTCTCTACCTCTCCTCCCTTCTCTGCATCTCTCTGTTTCTCCATCCCTCGTTTCTGTCTAGATGAATGTGGCTTCTTTAAGTCATTGGTTGTTGGACTTCCATACAGCTCGATTTTTTGACGTTTCTGTGTGATACTTGTTTTGTAGTCTAGTTGTAATTTTTGCTGTAGTTGTGCGAGGAGGCGAGGCATTTTTACCTATGCCTCCATCTTAAGATATGTACTACTTTAATTTATGTTGCCATTGTAAGGTGAATTCATATTTTTTATTGAATAATTTTGACAGCATTTTTGTCAGAATATAAAATTTAAATAAGTTTGAAATCCAAAATTTAAATTTCTAGTGAATGAACTTCATTTTAGGTAAAAACATATACAGGCTTTGTAATTAAGATTTATGTTCTAAGAAACAGTAGTAACGATTTACTTTTATGCAGGACTTTAAAATTTTTTAAATTTAAGATATGTGAGTTAATTGCAGCAAATTTAGAAAATAGAAATTTTTCAGAAAAGTCAATTTCATTTCAGAAGATAAAAAAAATTTTTAATGAACAGATGATGGTTTCTAAAAACAATTTTTTATTTATTCGTTTTAGAGAGGAAGAAGAAGGTAAAGAGAGGGAGAAACATTGACTTGTTTCATTTATTTGTGCATTAATTGGTTGATTCTTTTATGTGCTCTGACCCTGGATCAAACCCGCAACATTGGTGTATTGGGACAATGTTCTAACTGAGTTAGCTGGCCAGGGCTCATTTCAGAAATTTTTAAAGTGCTTTATGGATGTGATTGAAAAGTCTATATAAATTAATTATGTTTATTACTATAAATCATTAAGATACTGAATTTGATAAACTTCAACCTGACATGAAGCTTGAACATTATTTTAAACTTTTAGCTCCCTTTATAAAGTGCCAGTGTTATATTTAATTAATGCCTTTTACATAATGATATGCTTTTTTTTTTCCCTGAGGAATTCACTTTTGTCCAGTTTACTAAGTTACCTTACTGTCAGTTGATTCTGTTATGGATTCGCAAGTCAAATTCACCTTTTGTTTTAGAAAAGATCCAAAAAGTCCCAGTCATGCAGACTAGACTGGTGCTTGGTACAAGCAAATGCAAGTCCCCTTGGTAGAGGAAACCTTCAGTGTAGATACCAAATATTTCTTCTACCTCTCTCCCTTTTTTTAAAACTTGATTATGCTATTACAGTTGTCCCAATTTTCCCCCTTTGCCCACCTTCACCCAGCACCCTCCATTTCCACTGGCAATCCCTCCTCCTTTGTTCATGTCCATGGATCATGCATATAAGTTCTTTGGCAACTCCATTTCCTATACTTGCTCCTAACATCCCCCTGCTTATTCTGTAAGAACCAATTTTTACTTCTTAAGCTCTTTACCTTTTTCCTTCATTACTCCAGACTCCCCTCCACACTGGCCACCTTCCAAGTGTATTCCATATCTATGATCCTATGATATCTATGATCATATCTATGTTTCTCTCCTGCTTATTGCTTAGTAGTTTTTTAGATTCTCTTGTTCATACCTATGTATTTATTGCCATTTTAATGCTCGTAGTTTTGATCTACTTCTTTTTCTTAAATAAGTCAGTTTAACATTTCATATAATAATGGTTTGGTGGTGATGAACTCTAGCTTTATCTTGTCTGGGAAGTACTTTATCTACCCTTTGATTCTAAATGATAACTTTGCTGGATAGAGTAATCTAGGTTGTAGGTCCTTGCTTTTCATTACTTTGAATACTTCTTGCCAATCCCTTCTAGCCTGCAAACTCCTTTATAGGTAACTTTCTGCTTTTTTCTTGCTGCTTTTAAGATTCTCTCTGTATCTTTAACTTTTGGCATTTTAATTATGACTTTTCTTTATGTGATCTTCTTTGGGATTCTCTGTGCTTCCTTGGTTTGTATGTCTTATTTCCTTCACCAAATTAGAGAAGTTTTTTTTTTTAATTATTTTTTTTCCAAATAGGTTTCCAATTCCTTGGTCTTTTTCTTCTGAAACCCCTATGATGTAAATGTTGGAATGCTTGAAGTTGTACCAGGGGCTCCTTACACTGTCCTTGATTTTTTGGATTCTTTTCTCTGCTTGCTATACTGATTGGATGTCTTTTTCTTCCTTATGTTCCAAATCATTAATTTGATTCTTGGCTTCATCCATTCCACTGTTGATTCCCTAAAAATTGTTCTTTATTTCAATTAATGTCTCCTTTATTTCTGATTGGATTGTTTTTATGCTGTTGAAGTAGCCAATGAGTTCCTTGAGTATCCTTAAAACCAGCGTTTTGACTCTGCATCTGGTAGAATGCTTATCTCCATTTTGTTTAGTTCTTTTTCTGGAGTTTTGTTCTGTTCTTTAATTTGGGATATATTTCTTTGTCTCCTCATTTTGGTAGCCTTCCTATTTTTGTTTCTGTTTATTAGATGGAGCTGCTATGACTGCTTCTCTTGGTGGCATGGTCGAATGTAGTATGTGTCCTATAGAGTCCAGTGGCACAGCCTCTGCTATCACCCAGGCTGGGTGCTCAAGGTGTACTCTCTGTGGCTGAGCACTCCCTCTTGTAGTTGAGTCTTGATTGCTGTCAGTGGGTCAATGGAAGGGATTTACCTAGTTCAGACAGCTGGTAGGACTGGCTGTGACCTCTGGTCAGCAATAACCTCTTGCATGGCTTGTGGAGGTGGTTGGGTGGTGGTGCTTTGATGTGGTCTGTAACTGTCTCTTGGCTGTGCAGGCTCTGGGGTTTCCTGGGTGGTGCAGGCCAAGGTCAACCTCCACCTGCATTCTGTCTGGAGCCCTTTGGTGTAAACTATAAAGCAATCTGCAGATGGCTGCTGTTAGGGTCTACGGCCCCTCAGCGAGAGGTACTGGGTGCTGGGCTCAGCTGTTGCTTGTTTGAGAAGATTTAGGAAGTTCTGTAGCCGGTGCCTAGCCCAGCCATTCATGTGGAAAAGTCACTATTACCAGCTTGGGTGGGCCTGTAAGTTGGATGGGGCAGAGCCTTAGGTAAATGTCAGGGTGGGCCTTACCATGTGAGCCATGTTGATGGAGACTCAGATACAGTGCCAGCTGCACTGTGGCACTTTGTGGGTGAGGGCTCAGAAAAGGAACAAGGATCGCTATTTGCCATTCTGTCTGGGAGGAAGCTGTCCCGGAGCTCTATCCCTAGTGCCAGATACTTCAGTTCTTCCTCGTGTGCTATTGGTGCCCCTCAGGGTGCTGCCCTGGTGCTGGAGCCCAGTGGGAATGAGTGTGAGTAAGTCCATTCGTGGGGCCCTCCACAGGACCTGAGAAACCTGCAGTTGCTTCCACAGACCCAACTCCCACTGGTTTTTACAGCCAGAAGTTATGGGGACTTATCTTCCTGGCACTGGAACCCTGGGCTTGGCTGTCTGGTGTGGGGCTGGGATCACTTGCTCCCTAGATATCCCTCTGTTTTATATCTACCAAATGCGGGTTTGAGACCAGCCCATTTCATGTCCCTGTGTCTCTCTCCCTCTGTCCCTCAAATCTGTCTGGATGAATGTGGTTTACTTATTTTTTAAAAAATATTTTATTTATTTTTAGACAAAGGGGAAGGGAGGGAGAGAAACATCAGTGTGTGGTTGCCTCTTGTACACCCCCTATTGGGGACCTGGCGCGCAACCCAGGCATGTGCCGGGACTGGAAGTCGAACCAGCAACCCTTTGGTTCCCAGGCCAGCACTCAATCCACCGAGCCACACCAGCCAGGGCTGAATATGGTTTCTTTAACTCCTTAGTTGTCGGACTTCCATGCAACTCGATTTTTTTGACAGCCCTGGGTGATACTTGTTTTGTAGTTTAGCTGTAATTTTGCTGTGGTCGTGTGAGGAAGTGAGCCATGTGTACCTATGCCCCCATCTTGACCACAAGTCCTCTCTTACTTCCCAAATATTTTTTCAAATTGCAACTTAATACCTTAATTCATGATGTATGAATTGACCATACCATACTTGTATTGCTTTGAAATTTCTTTTACCTTTTCCAAGGAATTTGGCAGATTTTCTTGTCTTCATTTGCATTGATTGGTGTATGGTAGATAATTCTTTCTGTATGCATTTGAGTTTGATCTATTTGAGGCTATCTCATTCACGTTTAATAGTTTGTAAAGTTTGTAAAGTGCTTAGCTGTTGCTTTGCAAGAAGTTGTGATAATTTCTACAGTAATGAATATTTTTATCATTAATGTCATTATACTCTGTTGCTTTGTTTTCATGCCTTTCTGGGTACACAATAACTTCATTTTATTGCCTAATCATAGTATAATTTAAGACATTTTGAAGAGCAGTTAAACTCAACATGTTGTAATACCAACTCTGCATGTAAAACTAGCAAAAGAACATGTAACGCCTATTACCAAGTTTGCACAGGCAGTGACAAGTATGTCTTAACAGCAGCCTCTCCAAGAGCAGTTGAAAGCTCCATTTTAATTTCTAAGATGCCTAAATGTAAAAACATGTATCTAAGAATCATAGAAATAGTATATAAAGGTGACTTGGCAGTTTTTAAAAAGAAATAAAATGCCTAGAAATAGAAAATAATCTAATAATGATAACTGAAAATCATCAGCTGAGACAGCTGAAGACAATGAGAATTGGATGAGAGATCACAAGAATTCTTAAAATATATACCAGGAAGTCAAAGAGATGAAAAATACTCAAGGAAGTTTACGAGATAACGGAGAATAGCATGAAAAGGTTTGACACGTTTAATGGACTGGAGAGGAGAGTAAAAAATGAAACATGTTAATGTGTGAAGAGAGTGTAGAGAGAGCTTTCCAAGATGATAAAAGTCTAGTGAATCCTAAGAGCAATAAATAAAATTCCATATCAAGACACATCATAATAAAACAATAATGTTTTTGCAGAAAACCAAAGAGAGAAAAATTTTAAAAGCTGCCCGAGGAGAAAAATGTATCTTCCAAGGGATGACAGATTTATACCCAATGTTTCAGTAATAATGATGAGAGGAAAGAGGTAATGGATTGACATCTTTAAAGAAGAGACTTACCAATCTGTTATTTCTAACCAAGTGAAGTTTTTTCCAAAGAAAGAAATGAAATTAGGCCATTTTCAGCAATATAAAAATAGTTCAATTCACCAGGAAAATACGACAATGTTCAATTTGTGTGTACCTTGTAACAATTGGAAAATAAATAAAGCAAACATTGACAAAACTACAGAGAAATAAACATAATCTTAGTTTATAAAAAATTTAACATGTTTTAGAGGTTTTTAAGAAATGCACTTTTCTCAGGAATTGATAGAGTTGAACAGACTAACTCAGTAAATATATAGAATATTTAAGCAACAAGATTGACAAATTTAATAAAAGGGATTGTTGTAGATCACCATATCCGACATACACATATTCAGGTACACATAAACAGTTACAAAAATGATGATTTAACAGACCTTAAAGCAAATTTTAACAAATTTCAAATGAATGAAATTATATGTATGTTTTCTGGTGAGTATGTAGTTAAGGAAGAAATTGATAGTAAAAAGATGTTTTAAAATGTTTGGAAGCCATGAAATACACTTTTAAGTAAACCTTTTATTAAAGAACAAGTAATAAAGGAAAATTAGAAATTGTTTGGAACTGAATTATAAATATACTGCATTTTAGAACTTGGTGGGGTAGCTATAGCATTACTTGTGAAAATGGCTTTAAGTAAAGAAAAGAAAAAGAGACTAAAAATTATTAATGAACTAGTTGTTTGTGGTAGCCACCCTTCAAGATCCTCTCCTCCTGGTATTCACATTGTAGGAGGGCTTGTCTGTGACCAGTAGAATTTGGCAAAAGTGATGATATGTCATTTCCAAAATAAGAAGAGACACTGTTGTTTTCATCTCAGTTACTCCTTTTTTAACCTTGGATCATTTGCTCTGGGGGAAGCCAGCTGCTATGTTGTGAGCAGCACTATGGAGCCTGTGTTGTGAAGAACTGAAACCTTGCCAACTATCATGTGAATGAAATGGAAAGTAGTTCCTCCAGGCCAGTCAGGCTTTGCTATGACTGCAGCCTTAGTTGACATCTTCATTATAGGCTCATGAGAAATTGTGATCCAGGACCACCCATCTAAACTGCTTTTGAATTCCTGACCATAAAAAACTGTAAGATGATAATTGTTGTTTAAGCTCTTCAATTTGTTTAATTTGTGATGCAGGAATAGATTATTAATATATGCATTTCAAAAAGATAAGAAAAGAACAAATAAACCCAAAGAAAGTAAAGGAAATGTATGAGTTTTTTTCCCTGTTATATGAAAGTTTTTAAATTTATCATGTTTATTTTTCAGTTGTTGCAGGAAATACATAAGAAGGCTGACATGTAATGAATATGTTTAATATTGATAAATTATTCATTACATAACATTTGTAAATCATCCATTTTATAAGCATAAACACGACTTGTATCTAGATATAATCTTAAGAATGTGGAAGTAAGATTGGGAATACATTAATAGCCCTTTTCTCTGCACATCTTCCTGGTAGTCATGGTGGTATCATAAGGGAATTGTAAGGTTTATTGGAGAAATTAATCAAAATACTATCTAGGACATATTGCTCTGTAACTTCTAATATCACAAAAGAAATAACCATATATGTACCTTTTGAAGGACCTGTATAACAATATCTATGTACTATTTTTTGCCAAAAGAACCTAAATCTTATAGTCTCTAGATCTACTAATTCATAGGATATACGGAAGATTGAGGAACATGTTAAATGACATAAGGTTATGCAGTCAGCAAAATTCCTAATGTGAGAAATACTACACCACAAATGATGTAGTATCAAAACTAACGAATAGTTTTGGGGGAAAAAAAAGAAATGTAATAGGTTTAAAAAGACTTAAAAGATATATTAACCAATTTTAATTTATGGACTTTTATTTGGGACCTGACCTTATCAAAGGCATTTATAGTGAATCAGGGAGGTGTGAACACTGATAATAAGGAACTGCTAATTTTTTTTAGATGTGATAATATTGTCATATTTTAAAAAGATACCTTTTAAGGGTATATATTGAAATATCTGCATGAAATGATATGATATCCCGTTTGAGGATGGGGATCTATGTGAAAGAAGATTGATTATGCATGTTTGATCATTGTTGGAGCTGAGTCATTATATCATTCTCTCTACTTTTATGTATGTTTTAAATTTTGTTTAATAAAATACTTTTAGGAAGAGTAGAAATCAACGGAGTAATGAACATACAGAAAGGATCAACCAAATAAAAAGTTGGTTCTTTGATAAAACTAATGAAATTGAGTCAGGAAGATAAGGTTTGTGGTTATATTTGTTTTGGAAAACTCATATATATCCACCCCTTCTAATGCCATCTGCAAGGCGTATTTCATCTCAAAGATAGTATATTGTTAAAAATCTCATTTAACTTTGCTTAATAAGGATATCTCAGACTTGATTAATCACAGCCATCTTTTCTTTTTTAAAACTTTCAAATCATGTATTCTAATCCAGGTGAACAGTATTCCTAAATACTTGCTTAGGAAATGCTGGCTTCTCTAATCTTATAATTCTATGTACCAGTCCCACTGCTTTCTGTCATTTCCACAGTGGAACAATACGGAATATTGTACATCTTTGAACATATCTTGCTATTGTCTCTCTGTCTGGAAGTCCTCTCTTCTCTCCTCCCTCCTTGAGAATAGCCGCTTATAATCTATGAAAATTTTTTAGTGTTTCTGCTACTCAATTACCTCCTACCTCGACAGAATCAATAACTTCCTTCTTTGTATTGTTTTAAAACTAGTCACATTGTTTTGCTTCTCATGCTGTTTTGCATTTATTTGTTTATGCCTCTTAAAAACTTACTGTTTAATTAATTGTAGTTAATTGTGGACCTACAATATTATATTAATTTAGGCATACAACATTAGACATTTATAGAAATGATCACTGTGCTAAGCCTAATACCCATATGACACCATTCATAGTAATTACAATGTTACTGACTATATTCCCGATGCTATACTTTACACTCTTGTGAGGATTTTAATAACTGGCTCTTGTAAGTAATACTGAAGTAACTATAGGGTGAACATAAGGGTGCACATGTCTTTTTAAATTAGTGTTTTGGATTTCTTCGGATAATTGCTGAGAAGTGGAATCACTCAGCCATGTGGTAGTTCTTTTTTAAAATTTTAAGGAACCTCCATACTGTTTTCCATAGTGGCTGCACCAGATTACAATCTTATGTCTATCTTTTCTGTGGAAAAAAAAAGAGACTTTGAGGACAAGATTATATGTGGATTTTTTTTTAATTAAGGTATAACTTACAGAAGATTGTTTTATTTGGCTTCATATCCAGAGAGTCTGGCACTGTCGTTGGCATATACTTATTAAGTGTTTTTTTGAAGTAACGGTTCTGTCAGAAAAACTTGAGGGATGGCCTTAATGACTAATCATTAATAATAGTTTCTATGGGGGGAATATATCTTCTTTCTGTAGGCTGTTAGAAAATACATTGTGAATACAGGGTGGGGTAAAAGTTGATTTACAGTTGTGAGTATGTGAAACAGTTTATTTTTGTATTATTATTTATTCATTATTACATTATTTTCCATACAAACAACTGTAAACTGACTTTGCCTCACTCTATATAACTCACTTAAATGAACTTTTAAAATTCAACTGACATGTAAGCTGGGAGCTGCCCAACTTATAGTTGAAATATGTATATGTATGTAAAAGTTCATAGTTCTAAAACTTTTAAGGAATACTACAACTAAAATATTACTGTGAAGAGGAAGTAAGGGGTTTTCCTATTCTTACCTGTAACTACGTTTAAGAACTAGGTGAAATTGTATGGATTCCTCAATTCCATTACCAGCTAAAGCCTCCCTGCGGAGAAATGGATGTTATGAGAAGATAAAAGCCTCTTGTGCTTTAATGTAATGTAAATACACACTTGATGAGTGGTCACTGTATTGGACAGCACATCTCTAAGTGTTAGATTTCATTTTATTGTAATGGAGAGTCATTGCAAGTATTTTAACAGGAGAGAAGAGATAATTACATTTTAATTTAACAGATCCCATTAGTAGCTATGTATAGGTGAGAGAAACTGAAGCTACAGAGACCAGTGGGAAGCTACATAACAGTTCAAATGAAAGAGTATGTTTATCTTAAACAATAGTAGATGATTGGATGAATATTTGAGTGCAAAATCACTAAAGTTGATTTTGTAATTTTGTAATAGATTATTTTATTACATTGCACCAATTTAATAGCAGAGTCTATATCTTAATAATGGTAGCCAACATGTTTTGAGCATTTGTTAAGTGTCAGTCCTTAAGTTTATTATTTATATCATGTAGTGCTCTCAACCCTATGAGGTATTTCCTATGAGGTAGAAAATATTATCTTCATTTTACAGATGAAAAATGTGGAGTGGCAGGGATAGTAAATACGAAAAGATTTGAAAGGGAAAGAATACTACTTGTCGTGTGGCAGATGGGATCATGAAATATTTAAATGTATTTATGTTTAGCATAGAACATTTCTGTTCTGTGGGAGCTTCCTAATTTTGGCACATAGTAGGTTATAAAAATAATACTAATTAATATTTATTGAGCATATACTGTGTGTTAGGCATTATGTTCTAAGCCTTTGACACATTTCAGGCTATGTAATTTTCACAATAGCCCTGTAAGAAAGGTACTATGGTCATTCTTACAGAGGAAGAAGCTGATGTGCAGTCATAAGGTGACTTGCTCAAGAAAACGACAGAGCAGGGACTTAGGGTCCATATAATTTGGACTCAGTGCTCCTGCAGTACTTATTAAATTTATGTGCTATTAATTAATATTGTACACATGTGGAGCTAGATCATCGTGTGGCGTTTTCAATATACCAAACTCTTCTTAACCATGACAACAGTGAAGCTTGAGATTCACTTAATGTTGTTTCTGGGTGTGTGGAGATCTTTCCTTTTATACCTTTGGCAGGAAAGTGTAGATCCTCAAAGGCTTTGCTCAGGGCCGTGTGGAATGTGGATGATTTTTGTGTTAAGTTGTTTATGGCCTTGAGTTTATTGATTCTGACTAAATTCTTCTCCTCTTTTTGCCCACTGAACACCATTTTGTTCCTGCCCATGGTTCAAAGACAGGGAGAGTAGTGCAGCTTGGGAAGAGTACAGTTGGACTCCTGTATCCTTTCACTTTAAACCCAGCACTATTGGTTATTAACTGTGACTGTGGACAAGTTGCATATCCTTAGAACTTCCCTTTTGTGACTTTTAAAATGGGGGAAATGAAACCCCTGGATAGTTGTAAGAAATAAATTTGATTATATATATTTTAATGTTTACTTTAGCACTTAGCATATGGCAGATGCTCAAAAAACTAAAAAAAACCCTACTTCTCACTAAATGAAACATTTACAAATTTAAGTAACATTTCTTTCCTTAGAGTTGCTTAACTTTCTAGGAGAACTGTGTACTTGCTAAACACTTGGTAGCTCTGACCTTTAGGCTTTGAACCAGATACTGTAGAGTTCCTAAATAAACTATGAGGGAGAAGTGCATTAATTCTTTATGGCATTATAAGACTATTTTGTTTCTAACTTTTACAATGAGAGACTCCTCTGCTTTATTAAAAAGGAACAATGATAAGGAAAACTCCAGCTACTTGTATTTCTGCCCTGAATGGATAAATGAATGAATGAACGAATGAAGGAATGACATGCTAGTTGGAAATGAAAACAAGTAATGAAATCCTTGAGAAAATTTCTCATGAGAGTTCTTTTCCTGAAACATTTCCATCTTATTTCTCAGTGATGATGTAGATAGTGGCAATTTATGATCTGATTTTGGAACAGTATATTAATAGAAAAACAAATACACAAAAGGTCAGCAGTCTGCATATTCTGAGAACATTCTTTTAGGAATTCAGATTTGTAGTGTAATGCTTTTATTTTAGGGAAATAATAACTAAGTAACATACTCCTGACTTTCATTTTGAAATTGATTAAAGAAATGTTAAGGAGGTGAAAGAAACAAATTTTAACATGATTTTTAATGATGCAGTTATATTTAAGTAGACAGTTTTCTGATGAATTATTTTTTCAACTCAGCTTTGAGGTGTAACTTACCACAATTATGTGTCACATTTGATGAGCTTTGATATAAGCACACATTAATGTAGCTACTACCCTAATCAAAAAAATAGAAAATTTCTGTCACCGAGGAAAGTGCCCTTTGTGCCCGTTTGTAGTGTTCTGAAAGACAGCCAGTGATCTAATTTCTGTTACCCTGCTCTAGAACTTGGTATAAATGAAATTACACAGTGTATGTGTATGTGACAGACTTGAATGTCTGTCATCTTTTTTGAACATGTTTTTGAAATTTCTGTTGTATCAATAGTTTATTATTAGGGAATAGCATTCCACTGTATGAGTATAGCACAGTTTTTTATCATTTAACCTGTTGATGGATTTGTGGTTTCTTTTTTTTTCTTTTTTCTTAAATATATTTTATTGATTATGCTATTACAGTTGTCCCATTTTTTTTATCCCCTTTATTCCCATCTGTCCTCACCGCCCTTCCCACCAGCTTCCCCCCACCGCCACCTTAGTTCATGTCCATGGGCCGTACATATAAGTTCTTTGGCTTCTTCATTTCCTATACTATTCTTAACCCCTTCTGTCTATTTTGTACCTACCAATTATGTTTCTTATTCCCTGTACCTTTTCTACCATTCTCTCCCTCCCCCTCCCCACGGATAATGCTCCATGTGCTTTCCATTTCTGTGATTCTGTTCCTGTTCTGCTTGTTTGCTTACTTTGTTTTTGTTTTTAGGTTCAATTGTTGATAGTTGTGAGTTTGTTGTCATTTTACTGTTTATAGTTTTGATTTTTTTCTCACATAAGTCCCTTTAACATTTTATACAAGGGCTTGGTGATGATGAACTTCTTTAACTTGACCTTATCTGGGAAGCGCTTTATCTACCCTTCCATTCTAAATGAGAGCTTTGTTGGATAGCATAATCTGGGATGTAGGCCCTTGTCTTTTACGACTTTGAATACTTCTTTCCAGCTGTTTCTTTTGAGAAATCAGCTGATAGTCTTATGGGAACTTCTTTGTAGGTAACTGTCTTCTTTTCTCTAGCTGCTCTTAAGAGTCCGTATTTTTAATCTTGGGTAATGTAATGATGATGTGCCTTGGTGTGTGCTTCCTTGGGTCCAGCTTCTTTGGGACTCTGAGCTTCTGGACTTCCTGGAAGTCTGTTTACGTTGCCAGATTGGGGAAGTTCACCTTCATTATTTTTTCAAATAACTTTTCAATGCCTTGCTTTTCCTCTTCTCCTCCTGGCACCCCTATGATTCGGATGCTGGAGCGTTTAAAGTTGTCTCAGAAGTTCCTAAGCCTCTCATCGGTTTTTTGAATTCTTGTTTCCTCATTCTGTTCTTGTTGAATGTTTATTTCTTCCTTCTGCTCCAAATCGTTTGAGTCCTGGTTTCCTTCCCTTCACTGTTGATTCCCTGTATATTTTTCTTTATTTCACTTTGCATAGCCTTTGCTTTTTCCTCCCTTTTGCAACAATACTCTACCAATTCTGTGAACCTCCAGATTACCAGTGTTTTGAACTCTGCATCTGTTAGGTTGGCTATCTCTTCATCGCTTAGTTCTGTTTTTGGAGCTTTGATCTGTTCTTTCATTTGGCCCGTATTTTTTTTGTCTTGGCGCACCTCTTGTGTCATGAGGGGCAGAGCCTTAGGTATCTGCCAGGGCAGGGCAACGCCCATCACTGCCCTGTAGTGCTGTAAGTAGGGTAGGGGTCTGAGAGGGAACAGTGCTGCTTGTGGCTCTCAGTTGCTTCCCCTGCTACCCACAAGCAAATTGGGCCCTCCTGGTGCTGATTCCCGGGTGGGTGGGTTTGTGTACATTCTAGGACCCTGAGGGCCTCTCAGGTGCACTGTCCTGTGAGACTGGCAGTTTCTCCTGTCTCTGCAAACCCCCAAGTTTTTACTGGTAGAGCTTTTGAGGCTTTCTCTTCCTGCACTGGAACCCTGAGTTGCACGGTCTCTCTTACTGCCCAGTTGTTCCTCTGGCTTTATCCGCACACAGATGTGAGATCGCCTGGTCTGCCAGCCACAGCCTGGCTGCACGTCCTCTCCGCCCTGGCTGCCCATCTCCGTCCCTCCTACCAGTCTGAATGAATGTTTCTTCTTTAATTCCTTGGTTGTTGGACTTCCATACAGTTCGATTTTCTGGCAGTTCTGTTTTGTTTTTTTTAATTTGTTGTCCTTTTGGTTGCGTGAGAAGACAAAGTGTATCTTCCTACACCTCCACCTTGGCCCAGATTTGTGGTTTCTTTACAGCTTTGGGCTATTAAAAATAATTCTATGAACATTTTTTAGAACACTATGGATATTTTACTTTTTTCTTACTGAATTTATTGGGATAATGTTGGTTAATAAAATTATATATGTTTCTGGTGTATAGTTCTATAATACATCACTTGTATACTGTATTTTGTGTTCAACGCTCCAAGTCTCCTTCCATCACCACTTATCCCCCCCACACCCTCTTCTATCTCTCCCTACCCTCATTTCCCTCTGGTAATCATCATACTGTTGTCTCTGAGGTTTTTTTCTTTTTTCCATAATCCCTTCATCTTTTTCACCCTGCCCATAACCTTTCTCCCTGCTGACACCTGTCTGTCTTGTCTTTGTCTATGAGTCTGTTTCTGTTTGTTAGTTTATTTTATATTTTTTATTAAATTTCACATATCAGTGATATCATATCGTACTTGTCTTTCTCTGACCGGCTTATTTAAGTTAGCATAATGCTCTCCAGGTCCATCCATGCTGTCCCAAAGGGTAAGATTTCCTTTTTTTTTATGGTTAAATAGTATTCCATCATGTCAATGTATCACAGCTTTTTTATCTACTCATCTACTGATGGATATTGGTCTGCTTCCAAATCTTGGCTGTTGTAAATAATGCTTCAGTGAACATAGGGGTGCATATATTCTTTTGAATCAGAGTTTCGTGTTTCTTTGGATATTCCCAGACGTGGAATTATTGGGTCTTAGCTGTTCCATTTTTAATTTTCTGAGGTAACTGCTTGCTGCTTTCCACAGTGGCTGCTCCAGTCTACATTCCCGCTAACAGTGCATGAGGATTCCATTTTCTCTGTGTCCTCACCAGCACTTATTGTTTGTTGACTTATTGGTGATAGCCATTCTGACAGGTGTGAGGTGATATCTCATTGTGGTTTTAATTTGCATTTCTCCGAATAACTGATGATGTTGAGCATACTTTTGTGAACTATTTAGCCATTTGTGTATCCCCTTTTGTAAAGTGTTTTGAGTCTTCTGCTAATTTTTGGGTTGAGGTGTTGGTTTGTAAATTCTTGGTATAAGTTCCTTATCAGATGTATGTACTGAAAATATTTTCTGCTGATATATTGCCTTTTTATTTTCTTAATGATGTCTTTTGATGAGTAGAAGTTTTTGAATTTTGATTAAAACCATTATAATTTTTTCTTTTTTTTTGGATTGTGATTTTGTGTCCCAACTAAGAAATTTTTGTCTGCCCCAAGGTTGCAAAGGTGTTCTCTTATATTTTCTTTTAGATGATTTTAGTTTTCATTTTTATGTTTAGGTTAATGATACATTTTCAATTTGATTTTATATTTCTCATTAATTCATGTAACAAATATTTATTGAGTACCTGGTCAGTGCTAGGCACTATTTTAGGCACTTGGTATCCACTAGTAAAAAAAGAGGTCACCCATAGTGAACCTTTAGATAGGCCCTACACTTGTGAAAACTACATTTTAGTGGAAATAACAGACAAATTAATAAGTAAATTATAGAGTATGTTAGAAGGTGAGAAAGAAACATGAAGCAGGGCAACAGAATAGGGCAATGTAAAGGTGACTGTGAAGGCCTGCAGTTTTAAGAAAGGGTGGCGAAATCAGATTTCATTGAGAACATGTCAATTAAAGAGTGACTTGAAAAAGATGAGGGAGTTAGCCATTCAGCTGTCTGAGGAAAGAGTATTCTGGGTAGAGAAAACGGCCATTACAAAGGCCTTAAGGTTGGAGCATGTCTGGCATGTCTCGGTAACAACCAGGAAGCCAGTCTAGTATAGGGTAACAGTGGATAAGGTTACAGAGATAGAGAAGGGCAAATTTTTTAGAGTCTTATGGGATATTAAGACTTAACTCTTCGTGTGAGTGACATGAAAAGCCATTTGAGAGTTTGCTATACAGTGGAACCTTGGTTCCTTGGTTCTCGAACTTAATTTGTTCCAGAAAACTGTTGGAGAATTGATCAGTTTGTTTGAAAACAGAATCTCCTTTGTTTGCCACCTGAAAGATATATGACTGATCCTTCAGGTGTCAGGATGAAAGGGTTGTCAGGTAGAGAATTGCGACCCGATGTTTTGTTAGACAACTGAGACATTTTTAAAAAAAATTTATTAATTTATTAGAGAGAGGGGAAGGGAGGGAGAAACAGGGAGAGAAACACCCATCAGTTGCCTCTTCTACGTACCTCAACCAGGACTCAACCAGCAACCTTTTACCTTGTGGGATGATGCCCAGCCCACTGAGCCACACCAGTCAGGGTGGCCGAGACTACTTTTTTTCTGTGGTGAACAGCTGTGTCAAGAACCAAATTGTTGGAGAACCAAGGTTTGACTGTATTTAGAACATATGTCTTCCTATCACTTAGAGATTTCACTTTATTTCTTCTTTAGATTTATCCACTTATATTTGCTTAATAGGAGTAAAAACTTTTTTTTTCCTGACAGATACACTTAATACTCAAATGATTTCCTTAATTTCAGAAAGATCCTGATTACCTGAAGCTATGGTTGGACAATTTTGTTTCAAGCTATGAACAGTTCTTAGATGTTGACTTTGAAAAGCTACCTACCAGGTATGTAGAAACACTTGATAATCCTATCCTTGGGTGAGTTTGTTAATTTTTGGCACAAAGACTTCATTGATGGCATATACAAGGATAGCAATTATGTGACACACATGATACTCCTATATAACCCTGCATCCATGGCAGACATTGCTAATTGATCACAGCAGTCTTTTTTACTGATACTAGACTTGGCTTCTAGAAGGCTCTTTACCATTTTGGTCAGTTCCTGGCAACTGGATGTCCTGCAGTTCACTTCAGTTCTGATGCTACTTGGAGTTAGTGCCAGAACCTACAACTTAAGGGCAGAGTCCTCCATAAGACAACCTTTGCTTCAAACACTGTTTGCAAGTCTTGGGAGCCATGCACACTTGTTACCAACTAGCTATAAATTTGAGGGTTTTCACGCCTCCCTCAGGTTCAGTAATTTGCCAGAATGACTCACAGAATTCACTGAAAGCACTATACTTGTGGTAATGGTTTTATCATAAAGGATACATGTAGGACAGGGCCTGGAAAGGCTTTGATGCAGGGCTTCCATATTCTGTCCTTAGGGAGCCAGGACATGTTGCCCTCCCTGAACATCAGTGTGTTCAAATAAGGAAACTCTTTAGCTTTGGGTGTCCAGAGTTTTATTGGGTCTTTTTACCTCATTGACCATATGGTTAAACTCAGTCACCAGGTTCTCTCTCCTCCCAGAAAGTAGTGGGGAAAGGGTTCTTTCAGATGTGACCAGCTCCTCTCAAAACTGTGTAAAGGACCTCTGTGGGGCATATCATTTGCATTAAATTTCTTTATTATACCACAGGCATTCGAGTTGAAACTTCTATTCCTGGCCTTAGATCAGGGCCTTCAAAGAACATCTTAGAGGAGGCGAAGTACTTACATTTTTAAAAGCTAGATTTGAAAATTAATAAATGTGGGGGGAATTCAAATCTTATGGCAAGGTACAATGACAGGTTCAAATCTTTTCTCCCTTTCTTCTTACCACCATTTCCCAACTCCTACAGTTCTCAGGTCCACTTCTCAAATAAAGTTACACCTCAAGCCATCTCGAAGATCTACTACTTTTAAGTCAGGTAACAGAGATTAGGTTGGCTAAGTTAAAAAGCTGGAGAAATGAGGAGAGACTTCAGCTACAAAAGAAACCCCATTTAGAGAAATGTATTGAGAATGGAGGGAAGAAATGGGTGATGTTCGATAATGAGAAAGAATATATGGAGAATTAGAAATCTTCAAGGAAGAAAGTATTTGCAGTTTGGGGATGGAAGTAGGCAGTAAGCGGGTGGGCACAGATGAGTTGAATCTTGAGAATCAAATGGGAGGCCAGGGTGTATTGTTAATGGACTTGGATTTTTTTGTTATGAAAGTCTCTACTAAAGAATTTTCTGAGAGCATCATAATCAAATTGTTGCTATGGAAAAGGTTGAGAAGACAAGAAGCCCAGATAAGAGGTGACTCTAATAATTCAGAAGAAAAAAACTCAGTAGAGCTTTGAACCAATGTGTTGAACTTAAGAAAAGGATGTGGTTACACTCCAAAAGCAATAGTAGTACTTCATTATTTATAAATACAGTTACAGAGTTCTTCTTCATTAGATTATGAGTATTTGTAACAGGTTTATACAGTATTAAATCTTAAATTCAAAATAAGGTTATATGTTATTGATTTCTGCTCATAAAAAGGTATTGTACTTTGTGCTTAGAAGTACTTTTTAAATAATTTATAGCTCACTTCAAATCACGAGCCAAGGAGATTTTATGGCGTTAAGATTTGGGCCTTTGAATCCTTGGGATTTTCTAAGGGGCACTTGTTAGCATCCTTACATTATTAATGTCTCTTTTTTGGGTACATCATTTCTAAAAACATATAAACATATATTGCCACTACTATACTAAAAGTAAGTAAAAGAATGCCAGAAGCATTGCCTTATTTGTGATTTTGTTGGCTTATTTAAAATTGTATTTCATACCTTTGTCAGAAAACTGAATGATAAATTTAGATTTTACTGGTAGGAAACTTTAAATTTTTCAAGTGAATGCTTTGTCCAAGATATATGAAATAAGTTTAGTCAACCTTAAAAATGAGAAACTCACAGATAATCATTTAAAGTAAACTGACTTTATAGAATTTAAAAGTTAGAGAATTCATAACACAAGGCAAGGATTGCTTATACCAGAATTTAAAGCCTTGAAATTTAAGTTGGACTTCTTCCTATATTGATGAGACTATAATTATCAGCTCTTTAGCATAGACAATTCAGTGGCCAAACAGGAGTGGAACAGATTTCTGGAACAAATTTGGGAAATTTCAGCAAAAAGGAACATAGTATTTTGGGCAATTAAGTCCTTAAGGTGGGAAAATGCTTCTGCATTCTTAAATGCTCATCATATTAGGAACATGGCTAAAAATTTTAACTTTTGTCTATACATCATGTTCTACCAAAACCCTAGTTTTATAATGAGATTACAAAAAAATCAAACATAGGTTTTTCTTTTAGAAGCTTTTTTTTTCCTGTCTAGTAAAATAAAAAGTGTGTGCAGTTTGAGAATGAGACACCTAAAGATAAAAGGGACTAATCTTTTAAGTAACTAGGATTGAATATTAAGAAATGTGATGTTGTCTTTCTTGTTGACTTATGTTTTTGGAAAAGTGAGAAGGAATAGTTGAGCTTAATCTTGAAAATCATTTTTATTTAAATCTTTGTTTATTATTTTGAAGTTACTTTGGTTTTTCTACTCACCTCTTTGCAGCAGGAAAAAGTATGTATAAAAATGAGAGTTTTCTGGTACCATTTATAAGAGAAACATCATTCTTATTTCACAATAAGATTCCACAGCTAAAAGTGAAGTGATATGTAGACTAAAATGTAGATATGCAGACTAAAAATATATATATATATATTTTTGTAACATGGTTATAGAATTTGGCAGTCTTGGTAATGTGCTCTGTGATTTATTTTCTGTGTAATTTAAAATCAAGTGTTTATTTTATAAAACACTTTACATTGTAGAATGGTTCAGAAAGAGGCTAATGAAATGTATCATGCATTTTTATGTTGCTACTAGTAATGTGCTTTAAATTTTTCTGTCCACAGTGAATGGTGTAGCCTTTTACTAAGTGTAAAAATAGTAATACTTTAATACTAAGCATTATTGGCAGGTAGGCGATAATAAAGTATAATTTTTATTTAACAGCAAGAGTTTTTTTTAAGGTGCTCCTTTCAATTTTGTCATTTTTGTTAATAGAGATAGGGAAATTAGTATATAGTGACTTAAAAGATTCTTAGGTTTTAGTGATCGTACAATGTATTGAAAATATATTAGATTTTTGGATTTTTTTGCATATTTTTTAACTTTATTTTTTAATTTTTTAAATTCTTTTTTAAGATTTTATTTATTTTCTTTTTAGACAGAGGGGAAGGGAGGGAGAAAGAGAGGGAGAGAAACATCAATGTGTGATTGCCTCTCACACACCCCCTACTGGGGACCTGGCCTGCATCCCAGGCATGTTCCCTGACTGGGGAATCAAACCAGCGACCCTTTGGGTTGCAGGCCAACACTCAGTCCACTGAGCTACAGCAGCCTGGGCTTTTTTGCATATTTCAAAGCTGAAAATGCACATTGACTTTCTGGTTTCAGAGCCCTGTGAAATGAGGCAGGTGATACTATAGTTTTATAACCTAGGGAACTTTAGACATTAAATGAAGTACTTCATGTTATAGAGATGGAACTTAGCATGCAGGTCTTAAGACTTAGAATCTAGGGAGTTCTTATTTTAAGTGACACACAGAGGAGCCAGTCACATCTGGTGTTGGCTTTTGCCCTGAAATAACAAGGTAGTCTTTTTTTTTTTTTAATTTTTTTGAAAATTTATTGATTTTAGAGAGAAGGAAGAGAGAGAGAAACCTTGATTTGTTGTTCCACCCATTCATGCACTCATTGGTTGGTCTTTGACAGGGATGGAACCCACAACCTTTGCGTTATCA
This sequence comes from Mormoops blainvillei, assembly GCA_004026545.1. NCBI lineage: Eukaryota > Metazoa > Chordata > Mammalia > Chiroptera > Mormoopidae > Mormoops > Mormoops blainvillei. The sequence continues at coordinate 98,705 of PVJD01001996.1, forward strand.
GGACAGTGCTCTAATCAGCTGAGCTACCTGGTCAGGGTAAACAATATTGTCTTCTTACACAGAAACCAGTTGTCAAAAAATATGAAATATTACTTAAAAAAATCTATTGATGCTCATGCTTGGGGTTCTACATTCACCTCTTTATCTTTTTGCTCCCCTTTTACTGGTTATCTTCCTCTTGTGCTCACATGGCTTGGGTAACCTCTTGGTAGGTGAATATTGTTTAGTATAGGTACTTCATTTCTATTTACTAGTGTTTTTTTTTTTTTTTTTTACAAATGGTATACACACACACATACATACCATATGCTGTGTTTCTAAATAGAAAGTGAACTAATTTATATTCTAAACATTTTCTTTAAAAATAGCAAAATTGAGAATATAAAAAGCCTTTCTCTTTGTCTCTCTCTTTCAGTAAACCTCCTCTGAAGTAAGACTAACCACTCCTCTCTAAAAATCTTCTAAGGCGTCTCTTGTCATCTGGTGGTGTCTTGCAGAGAAGACACAAGAGTATCTGGAATAAAAGAGCTTCTTTAGGATTTGAGCTGAAAATGCAATTCCTCTAAAGTGTGAAACATTTTCTTCCTGTATTTAAACACTCTTCTTATTTTGTTCGCCTTATGTTATAGGGTAGATGATGTGCCTCCCGGAATATCTCTGCTTCCTGACAATATTCTGCAGGTTCTGAGGATCCAGCTACTACATTGTGTTCAGAAAATGGCAGATGGGTTAGAAGAACAACAGCAAGCCTTATCAATTTTGCTTGTCAAATTCTTCATTATTCTTTGCAGGTATCTGGTACAAATAAATTAGTTATTTGTTTTAAGTAAATAGTACCAAAATGGTAATACATTTATTGATGGTTATTGCTCTGTTTTCCATACAGAGCATTAAAGAATGTTTGCATCTTTTTCAATAGGCTTGTGTTTTGTTGTTATTATATTGGCAAGCCTTTTAGTTACTGTACCTAGCTCTAGAAAAGTTCAGGCAACATTTTTAAAAAATCGCTTTAGAGTAAAGACAATAATGGGAGTTTTCGTAACCAAGAATTTATTGAACTACTATTTTCTGTGTGGTGCTCGCCTATAGACATATATTTATTTTTAATACTGTGCATTATCATTTTTGAAATATCTTTTTATAATATTTTATTTTATAACTGTACCAAGAAAGTATAATTTTCTGCAGCATGTATTTTTCAGATTTATAAGTACTTAGGACTCTGGTACTTAAATTTTGATATTCCTAAGTATCAACTGGGAAACTTAATAGAAATACGGAGCTTGATCCTAACTTATACAATTTCTGATACAGAAGAGCTCAGGCATTTTGACTTTTCACAAATTCCATGTTAATCTGCATCTCAGAATTTAAGAACTGTTCAGTTAGGCCATGACATATCTCTTAAAAATCTATTTTTTAATTTTAATTTTTTAAATATTTTATTGTTTATGCTATTATAGTCCCAATTTTCCCCCTTTGCTCCCCTCCCCCCAGCCTGCCCCTGCTTCCATAGTCAATCACCACACCATTGTCCGTGTCCATTGGTCCTTCATATATGTTCTTTGACTACTCCCTTCACCTTTGCAGTCAGCCCCTGCCTCCCCGCTTCCCTCCTAGAGCAGTCAGCCTGTTCCTTCATTCCATGCCTCTGGTTCTGGTTTGCTCATTTGGCAGTGTATTTTGTTTGTTAGATTCCTCTCATAAGTGACATCATATGGCATTTGTCTTTTGCCAACTGGCTTATTTCACTTAGCATAATAGTCTCCAGTTCCATCCATGCTGTTGCAAAAGGTAGGGATTCCTTCTTTCTTTCTGCTGTGTAGTATTCCATTGTGTAGATGTACCACAGCTTTTTTTTATTGTTCTATTACAGTTGTCCTAATTTTTCTCTCTTTGTCCTCCTCTGCTCAGCCCATCCCCTACTTCCACAGTCAATCCCTACACCCTGTCCATGTCCATGTCCATGGGTCATTCATACATGTCTCTTGATCCCTTCCCACCATTATCCCTCTCCCCCCACCCTCTGGCCACTGTCACTATGTTCCATGTTTCCATGTCTGTGGTTCTATTTTGCTGATTAGTTTATTTTGTTCATTAGAGTCCACTTGCAAGTGACATCATATGATATTTGTCTTTTACCGACTGACTTATTTCACTTAGCATAATAGTTTGCAGTTCCATCCATGCTGTCGCAAATGGTAGGAGTTCCTTCTTTCTTTCTGCTGCATAGTATTCCATTGTGTAGGTGTACCACAGTTTTTTTTTATCCACTCATTTACTAATGGGCACTTAGACCGTTTCCAAATCTTGGCTATTGTAAATAGTGCTGCTGTGAACATGGGGGTGCATAAATTCTTTTGAAACTGGTATTTTGGGATTCTTTGGGTATATTCCCAGGAGTAGAATCACTGGGTCAAAGGCAGTTCCATTTTCAGTTTTTTGAGGAAATTCCATACTGTTTTCCACAGCGGCTGCACCAGTCTGCATTCCCACCAGCAGTTTACTAGGGTTCCCTTTTCTCCACATCCTTGCCAGCACTTATTTTTTGTTGATTTATTAATGATAGCCATTTTGGCGGGTGTGAGGTGATAGCTCATTGTGGTTTTAATTTGCATCTCTCTGATGGCTAGTGATGGTGATCATCCTTTCATATTTCTCTGGGCCCTCTGTATGTCCTCTCTGGAGGAGTGTCTGTTTAGATCCTCTGCGCATTTTTTAATTGGATTGTTTGTCTTCCTGATGTGGAGTCGTATAAGCTCTTTATATATTTTGGAGATTAAACCCTTGTCCACTGTGTCATTGGCAAATAATGTTCTCCCATGCATTCGGTTCCCTTTTCATCTTGATGATGGTTTCTTTAGGAGAGGCTTTTCAATTTGATGTAGTCCCACTTGTTTATTTTTTCCTTTGTTCCCTTGCCCTAGGGGATATATCGGCAAAAATACTGCTGTGTGAGAGATCTGAAATTTTACTGTCTGTGTTTTCCTCTAGGATTTTTATGGTATCACGACTTATATTTAAGTCTTTTATTCATTTTGAGTTTTCTGGTGTAAGATGGTGGTCTGGTTTCATTTTTTTTTTTTACATGTGCCAGTGCAGTTCTCCCAACACCATTTATTGAAGAGGTTGTCTTTATTCCATTGTATGCTTTTGCCGCCTTTGTCAAATTTCAGTTGACCATAAAGACATGGGTTTATTTCTAGGCTCTGTATTCTGTTCCATTGATCTTTGTGACTGTTCTTAAAAATCTATTTTTTGAAGTCATTTCCTATTGTATATACTATTCTATAAATATTTTATAGTAATTGGTAGACAAATAGAGACTTAGTTTACTTCTTATTTACGTTTTACTCAATTGTTTCTTGCCTTTGATTGCAGGAATCATAGAAAGAGTAAGCAAAAATTGTTAAAATGTTTCTCCTAATTTAGGCTCTCCAAGAATCTTAGGCATGTTTCTGATTTTATGCTCTCTTTTTTTGTCCTTAAAATTTAGAAAAATAATACAAAAATTATAAGGGTTGAGGGCAAAGAACTTACACAGATGGTAATTCATTTGTGGCAGCTGTGATAGTTGATTTGCTATCTTTTCTGCTGTTAATTACCTAATACAATTGTATTGAAATCCAAAATCCTGTACTTAAGTAATTGTTTTAAATCTGATATGTTTCACTCTTGGTTATAGAGGGAAGCACTAGAATTTTCAACAGTTTTTTGGTTGAATTTTTTTTTTAGTAGGAGATAATCTCTGATGATAAATTTAATGTTCAGTAGCTGCCAGTCACTGACACTTGGTGATACTGAAAAAAGTAGACTGGTTTTTCATCAGTTTTATTATCGTCTTTAAATTCGTTACAGAAATTGTATCCACTTATTACCTGAATGCAGGGCAAACTGCTTTTGGTGTCTTACCCTTGGTATGGAACTATTTTTTATTGAAGTACAACATGCATAAAGTGGTCAGATCACAAAGGTACAGCTAAATTATAAATTGAATAGACTCGTCATCACTCTAGGTCAAGAAATAGGACAGTATTGCTACCCCAGAAGCCCATTCTATGCTCTCTCTTAATTACTACTCCTCACCACTCTCCAAAGTTAACTGTTATTCTGACATTTAATATTATGAGTTAATTTTGTCTAATTTTTAACTTTACATAAATGGAATTGATCAAATAATTTTTATTCTTTTATGCCTGGCTTTTCCCTCTTCTTTTCTTTTCTTTTCTTTTTCTTTTTTTTTTTTACTTTTTTAGTGTTTGCTTAATTATTTCCTGTATTGTTTATTTTGATTTTCACACTTGTGTTACCTTCTGAACTGAATAGCTATTTTTGACTGAGTGCTTTGCATTGCTTTAGAAAAATTATAGAGATAATTTCAGGCCTAAGAGGATACTACTTTTCTTCAGAGATGACTTATATTAGCTTTTGAACACTCAGATCCTAATACAGTCAGTAATTGAGATTTGGACTTCAGTGTCTATGAATACTGATGCATATTCTATTTACCCTTCGCAATTGTTGTTTTTTGGGATCTCAAACCAAAGCCTTACAAAGTATCCTTTTTGGGTTCTGGATTCCAGTTTTTATCCACTTTCAGCACTGTGGGACTATCAGAATCACTCATCAGTTTTTCATTGTTTCTATCTACCTCTGTCTGAAAAGGCAGAAATAATGAGGGCAAAAGTAAACCTAAATACAGTTCTCTTATCTTTATGGGTTTACTTTTTCAGCATCTTGGCATTGTAGTTTTTCACTACTTTGTTAGTTTTTTGATACCTTTAAATATATGTTTTAAAAATGTTTTGTCCGTTTTGTTTTTAGTGGGAAGACGTGTCCTACTCTACCATTATTGAAAACCTGCAGAGGCTTTTTTCTCCCAACAGATGCTTGTGGCATAATTTTCTTTATGATTTATTTTTTCTACTTACATATTTTTTCACTTTTTTTATTGTGGTAAAATACACATAACATAAAACTTAACCATCCTAACTATTTTTAAGTGTACATTTCAGTGTTATTAAATATGTACAAATTGTTATGCAAGTATTACCACCAAATATCCTCATAATTCTTTTCATCTTGAAGAACTGAAACTCTATACCCATTAAACGATAATTCCCCATTGTCCCCGGCAACCACCATTCCACTTTCTGTCTTTATGATTTTGACCTATAGGTGAAATCATACAGTTTTGTCTTTTGGATACTGGCTTATTTAAATTAGCATAACGTTGTCAAGGTTCATCCACGTTATAGCATATTATAGAATATCCTTTCTTTTTAAGGCTGACTGACATTCCACTGTATGTATATACCACATTTTGCTTATTCATTCTTGCATGGCATTTGGGTTGCTTACATGTTTTAACTATTATGAATAATGCTGCTATGAACAGGGTCTTTAACCCTGCTTTTCGTTCTTTTGGTATATATTCAGAAGTGGAATTGCTGGATCCTGTGATAATTCTAGTTTAAATTTTTCGAGGAACTCCCATATTGTTTTCCATAGTGGTGGCTGCACCATTTTACATTCTCATCAGCAATGCAGAATTGTGGCTACAGTTTCTCCACATTTTTGTTGTTTTCTGTTGTTTTGATAATAGCCATTCTAACGGATATGAGGTGGTATCTCATTGTAGGCTTGATTTGCATTTCCCTGATGATTAATGATGTTGAGCATCTTTTACGTTCATATATTTTATTTGGAGAAATGTCTATTCAAGTCTTTTGTCCAGTTTTGAATTCTGTTTTTTTTTCAATGTTGAGTTTTAGGAGTTCTCTATATATTCTGGATATCAGATATATGATTTGAAAATATTTTTTCCCATTATGTGCGTTGCCTTTTTGATAGTGTCTTTTGATGCACAAAAATTTAAAATTTTCATGAAGTCCAATTTGGTCTTTTTTGTTGTTTCCTATACCTCTAGTGTTACATCCAAGATATCATTACCAGATCTGATGTCATGAAGCTTTCATCCTGTTTTCTTCTAAAACTTTTATTGTTTGGGGTCTTACACTTAGGTCCTTGATCCATTTGGAGTTAATTTTTGTATATAGAGTAAAGTAAGGATATGACTTCATTCTCTGCATTTGAATATCCAATTTTTCCAGCACCATTTTTGTAAATACTGTCTTTCCTCATTGAATGATTTTGTCACCCTTGTCAAAAATTCTTTGACTATAAGTGAAGATTTACTTTTGGGCTCTCTATTTTATTCCATTGGTCTATATGTCTGTCTTATATGCCAGTACCGAACTGTTTTGATTATTGTTGCTTTGTAGTAACATAAAAACAGGAAGTGTGAGTCTTCCATTTTGTTCTTTTTTATTGTTATTTTTTTCAGGATTGTTTTGGCTTTTTGGGGTCCCTTGAGATTCCTTACAAATTTTAGGGTGGGTTTTTTTTCTATTTCTACAAAGAACATCACTGGGATTTTGATTGGGATTGCATTAAATCTATAAATGGCTTTGGTTAATATTGACATTTTAACAGTAGTAAGTCTTCCAGCCCTGACTGGTGTGGCTCAGTGGGATTGAGCACCAGCCTATGGACCCAGAGGTGGCCAGTTCGATTCCTAGTCAGGGCACATGCCATGTCCCCAGCCAGGGGCATGAGAGAGGCAACCTGTTGCTGTTTCTCTCACATATCATGCTTCTCCCTTTCCTTTACCCTCTCTCTAAAAATAAATAAATAAAATCTTTAAAAAAATAGTCTTCCAATCCATGAACACAATATGTTTCCATTTATTTATGTTTTCTTAAATTTCTTTCAGCAGTGTTTTTTGGTTTTCATTGTAAAAGTCTTTTACTTCTTTGGTTAATTCATAAGTATTTTATTCCTTTGGTGGTAATGTAAATGGAATTCTTTTCATGATTTCCTTTTCAGATTATTCCTTGTGTTATATGAATGCAATTGACTTCTTTGTGTTGACTTTATATTTGCTACTTTCTGAATTCATTTACTAGTTCTTTATTTTTTGGTTTTATTTTTAAAAAATATTTTATTGATCATGCTATTACAGTTGTCCTGATTACACCTACTAGCTCTAATTGTGTGTGTGTGTGTGTGTGTGATCTTTAGTTTTCTACATATAAGATTACATATTTTACAAACAGATAGTTTTACTTCCTTTCCAATTTGGATGCTTTTTCTTTCTTTTTTTTTTCCTAATTGTTTTGACTAGAACTTTCTGGTACTCTGTTGAGTAGAAGTTGTAAAAGCGACCATCCTTGCTTTGTTCCTGTTCTTAGAGGAGGAGCTTTCAGTTTTCACTATTGAGTATGTTTTCTGTGAATTTTTTATATGTAGCTTTTATTATGTTGAGATCATTTCAGAGGTGACCCTTGAAATTCCCTGGAATTTACTTCAGCTGAGGGAGAGGGACTTGCAACACTAGGCATAGGTGCAACAACAATGCTGCCTGCCTTTTTGCACCTCTGTATTAAAAACCAGCAATCAGTAAAAGAACACAAATCCCTGATATTTAGAGGATAAGGTCCTTTTTGCCCATTCTGGTTCTTTTAAGCTGTTAGCAAGTTGTTCCAGAAATGTTTGCATAGCTGCTTCTCTCATGGCTGGATTAGGGGCTGGGTAATTACTATACCTGCTATAAGCTAAAGTTGACCCAAATTAACCAGCTTTAACTACAATTTACTGTCCAAGTCTTCCTCTGAATGTCGTGAGACTTCAGTAGACTCTAGAGTTCCAAATAGTTATATCACCCCAGTTCTACAAGTGCAGTTGTTTTCTAGGTGTGGAGACAGATTCCTCGTTCTTTCTACTCCACCATCTTCCCAGAATCCTCTGCATGGTCTTTGAATTTTAGCTCTACTTTACTCTTGTTTTCTTGAATATGTCATGCCAGTCTGACTTAACAAATCTGTTAATTCAGTTAACTTTTTCTGTTTGTTTAGCATATACTGTATTTTAAAGATACAAGGTATTTTTCAATGTCACAGTGTCTCAGAACAGAAAATTAAGAGTTTGTTTTGTTATGCCAAGAAAAATAGTGGTGATGTCAGATACAGAAAATGTTAGCATATTCTTTGTCTAACCTCAGACACAGTCTTTAAAAATGAAAAACGAGGGCCAAATATTAATTAATTACCAAGCATTATTGACCCACTGCCTTATTTTTTTATTTTTTAAACTATATTTTATTGACTATGCTGTTACAGTTGTCCCAGTATTTCCCCTTTTGTCCCCCTCCACCTGGTACCCTCATTCCCTCCAGCAATCCCCCCGCCCCCCTTAGTTCATATCCATGGCTTATGAATATAAATTCTTTGGCTTATCCATTTCCCATACTGTTCTTAATATCCCCCTGTCTGTTTTGTACCTACCAATTTGTATTTTTTAATCCCTGCACCTTTTCCCCCATTCTCCCCTTTTCCCCCCAGCTGATAACTCTCCAAATGATCTCCATATCTATGAATCTGTTCCTGTTCTGCTTGTTTGCTTAGTTTGTTTTTTAGATTCAGTTGTTGCTAATTGTGAATTTGTTGCCGTTCTCATGTTCATAGTTTTGATCTTTTTCTTAAATAAGTTCCTTTGACATTTCCTATAATAATGGTTTGGTAGTGATGAACTCCTTTAGTTATTCCTAGTCTGGCACTTTATCTCCCCTTTCATTCTAAATGATAGCTTTGCTGGGTAGAGTAATCTAGGTTGTAGGTCCTTCCTTTTCATCATTTTGAATACCTCTTGTCAGTCTCTTCTTGCCTGCAAAGTTTCTTTTGAGAAATCAGCTGACAGTCTTATGTGAACTCCTTTGTAGGTAACTATCTGCTTTTTCTCTTGCTGTTTTTAAGATTCTCTCTGTATCTTTAACCTTTGGCATTTTAATTATGATGTGTTTTGGTGTGGTCCCTCTTTGGGTCCATGTTCTTTGGGACTCTCTGTGCTTCCTGGACTTGTTTATTTCCTTCACATTAGGGAAGTTTTCTTTCATTTTTTTTCAAGTAAGTTTTCAATTCTTGCTCTTCCTCTTTCCCTCTGGCACCCCTGTGATTTGAATGTTGGTATGTTTGAAGATGTCTTAGAGGCTCTGTAGCCTATCCTCATTTTTTTTTAATTCTTTTTTCTTCTTGGTATTCTGATGAATGTTTTTCTCCTTCCTTATGTCCCAGATTGTTGGTTTGATTCTCAGCTTCATCCTCTCCACTGTTGGTTCCCTTACTTTATTTCACTTACTGTAACCTTCATTTCTGCCTGGGTCTTTTTTATGTTGAAGTACCCAATGAGTTCCTTGAGTTTCTTGATAACCAGTGTTTTGAACTCTGCATCTGCTGGGTTGCTTATCTCCACTTCCTTTAGGTCTTTTTCTGGAGTTTTGTTCTGTCCTTTCATTTGGACCATATTTCTTTGTCTCCTCATTTTGGCAGCCTCCCTGTGTTTGTTTCTATTTATTAGGTAGAGCTGCTCTGATTCCCTGTCTTAGTAGCGTGACCTGTTGTAAAAAAGTGCACCTGTAAGTTATATGGGGTGGAGCCTTAGGTATCACCAGGGCAGGGCAACCCATGTCATAGCTTTGTAGGTCTGTGTGGGAGAGGCCTTAGAGAGGGGACAGTGCTGGGACTCTAGAGTTTTGCCTGGGAGGAGGTTGTCTCTCGACACCCTGTTGCCAGTCACTTCCACTGATGCCCTTCCAACTGTTACCCTGGTGCTGAATCCCAGAGCGGGTGAGTCTGTGTAAGTCCTAAATCAGCAGGTCCTTTACAAGGAATCTTTTAGGATCCTGCCATTCCTTCGACCTCCCCAACCCCCACTGGTTTTTGCAGCCAGAAGTTATGGAGACTTATCCTCCTGGTGCGCGAACCCTGGGCTGGGTGGTCTGTTTTGAGGCTGGGATCCATCACTCCCAAGGTGTCCCTCCCAATTTTTATCCACCACATGTGGATATAGGACTGCTCGTCCTGCATCTCAGTGCCTGTCCACACCTCTCCACCTCTCTGCACATCCCTGCCCCTCCTACCTACCTATCTAGATGAATGTGGTTTCTTTAACTCCTTGGGTTTTGGACTTCCATACAGCTCGATTTCCTGATGATTCTGGGTGATATTTGTTTTGTAGTCTAGTTGTAATTTTTGCTGTAGTTGTGTGAGGAGGCATAGCGTGTTTACCTATGCCTCCATCTTGACTGGAAGTCTTGACTTACTGCTTTAAACAAGAAATGTACTGTGCCCTTAATTCTAAAAAGATAATTATAATTTCAAAAAGCAAAGTGAAAACTATAAAACTGCATGTGTGTTATAATGGCTATAATATGTACAAAACCCAAACCTTAAGAATCTGCAGTGGGAAAAAAAACCCCTGAAAAGAAATAATCCAGAATGTAAATAGTTGCTAATGTTTGGCTTGTAAAAATATTTGTGATATTTTTCCTTTTTTTGTTTCTACTTTGTAATTCTTTTTCCAATTTTTGTATAATAAATGTTAATCAGCCTGTTCTTAAACATTTCTCTGTTTATTGTAGTTAAATGATGCCTGAGGTGTGTATCACATTCTCAATGAGAAAGCAGTTATGTAACTGTATTGATTTTAAGCTTTAATAAATGTATTTGTATTTCATATGCCAACATGTTTTCAACTTTTCATAATCCAGCCTGAATACATGAGCATACATCTTTCTCACTATTCACATGTAACAAATATACATGTATTTTTTTTCTCACAGAAATCTATCTAATGTGGAAGAAATTGGCACTTGCTCTTACATTAATCATGTCATCACTATGACAACACTTTATATCCAGCAAGTAGGTGTGAATTAATATATTCTTTTTTGCTGCTTTACTGAGAGTAACTTGGTTTTACATTTTTCAGTAGTGTACTTAGTAAAGTTAATGTTTTTAGAGGATGTAATAATAGAGAATTAAAATTATTATTGGTACAATATATTTAGGTCATCTTATACGTATTCTCTAAAAGTAGAAAAGCAATTATTAATATATTTTAATTAAAAAATTAAAATGTTTTATAAATGACTTTTTAAAATGACATAACTTGTCATTTTATGTATTTATTCATCAAACATCTCTTGTTGAACACATATGTTATTTTGGAAAGATCTTTGGGTATTCATTGGAAACCCTTCCTAGGAAATTACTAAAATTTGAGAGGTTATATTTAGTCCCATCTGATTAATTGACTAGATTCAAGTGGCACTTAGGCTTTTATTTGAATAAAAACGATTTATTATTAGATGATGATGAAACATGTAGTCGTTTAATGATGTAGGTAAGGATGTTGTACAATTTAATATTTTTAACTAGATATAATTTTATGATTAACCTTATTCTCAGTTAAAAAGCAAAAAAAAAGAGAAGGAATTGGCAGATCAGACATCTATCGAAGAATTTGTGATCCATGCATTGGCATTTTGTGAAAGTTTATATGATCCGTATCGGAATTGGAGACACAGAATTTCAGGGTATGTCTTGTAAATTGTAATTTTCATTTTAATCTGAATGTCATAATATATACAATTTTTCAAAGCAAATCTTATTCTCTATGAGTGCAATTGGTGGGATGTATGTAAGATAACCCCCATCTCTGTCTCTGAAGTAGAGAACTACATTGGAGGTAATGAATTCATGATAAATGCCCTTTCCAGATAATCAATTTACCCTGAACTTTTATTTGTAATACAATTAAGTGCTAATAATCAGATAGGAAAATTTGAAAGCACAGTACATATTTTTCAAGGAAAGATCTGTTTTTAAAGCATATTTCATAATTTGAAAATGATTTTTAATAATATTTTGTCCATTTGTTTTTATTTGTGGAGCTTGTGTCAGTCAGGGTAGAGTTAGGAAAACAGAAACCATACTATAGTAGTATTTAAAAAAAGAATACTGGGTGGAACAAAAGTAAGTTCACAGTTGTGAAAACGTGAAACAGAGTTTGTTTTTATTAATTATCATTAGTTATTATTATATTTTATTTTTTAATAATTTCTTTATTGTATTTTTTATAACTATTTAGTCATGTACAACTGTAAACCTACTTTTGCTGAACCCTGTATAGTACAAGGAAATTGTTTAATAGATATTAAAGAGCTTAAAAAAACATAGGGGACACTGATGTAATAGAAACAGAGTGACTGCAGAGAGCAGCTACTTCCCTGGGGCTGTGGGAACAAAGGTAAGAGCTGGGAGTTATCAGAAACTGGATATTTGGAGAGCTTCTGCAGTGCTGGGGCTTGGACCTCTGAGGAGGGAGCATTGCTTAGCCAGTATGGGTATTGCTGCATAGCCATAAAAAGCCTGGTTCTGAGATTGCCAAAAATAAGTTAAAGATAGGAACCAATTGTGAATGCTACAGTTCAGAACTATTGGCTGGTTAAAGTAAGGAATAAAGAATCAATTCATTTTTTGCTCTTTCAATCTTCTGGGCTCCATTTAGTACTCACTTACTGGCGAACCCAAAAGTGCAATGGCTGGGTAAAGAGAAATAGAGTTTGCAGCGCGCCTGTCCCAGAATCACAAAGCAGCCAGAATATAGGATGAGGGATTTGGAGGTTAGTGACAACAGCATAATTACCATTACAGAGCTCAAAGAGAAGAGTTTGAAACTTATACATCTTTCTTAACCTGTGGACACAGAATAGGAAGATTTGTATCATCACCCGCAATGAAACCTCTTTTTTAGGTCTCCCAAATCTGCTCTATTTTCAATCTCCAGATTTTTTCATTTTCATATTCAATTTAACCTGACCCGCCTATAAACAATTTCCACTTTCTATAACATTTCATGACTGAGATGTTTTGTTTTCATAGACTTTCAGGGTTTTTAGGATAGTATACTCTCACTTTGAATAGCCAGCATTAGATGATGATGAAGAATTTATAACAAAGACAACATTTATGTAGATTATATGGTAATAATTGTTATGATCTATATAGTGATATTTTATGGAAATAACACATCCTTTAGTTAAAGCAAGAAGTAGAATACTATGCACACATGCTCCAGCTATTAAATATAATAGTCCTATCTACTTATTTATTCATTTACTTTTCTTTATGCCTTGAGAGAAATTGTCTTTACTAGTTAGGGTTCTCCATAGCAATAAAATTAGTAAGAGTGTGTGCCTGTGTTTAGAAAGAGTTTATTATAAGCCATTGCCTCATGTGATCATAGAGGCTGGCAATCCAAATCTGTCATGTGGATTGGCAGGCTTATGGCCCAGGAAAGTCAGTGGTGCAGTTAACAGTCTAAAGGCTGTTGGGTAGAGAGCTGATGTTCCAGTCCCAGTCCAAAGACAGTCAGGTTGGACACCCAGAATTGATGCAGATGAAACCAGAAGGCAATCTGCTGGAAAATTAATTCCTCTTTGCTTGGAGAGGCCAGTCTTTTTCTTTACTCATGCCTTTAACTGACTGGATGAGGCATTTTTTAGAGGGCAATCTCCTTTACCCAGAGTTCACCAGTTTAAAAGTTAATCTCGTCCAGAACACCCTCCAAGATGACACAGATTTTGATAAACACCATTTTCAAATGGCTTTAAAATATGTCCCCACAGATTACAAATTTGTTGTAAAGGAAAAATTAGTAATTATTTTGTGTAGTACTGGTAGTATGTTGACTGGAAGATCAAAACCGGCATCAATGAGAAGCAGATGGATATTCTGTGCCTCCAGCTGTGACAAGTCATTGCTCATATAGTATTCCAGCCAGTTTTACATAATCTGTATCTAACTATATGGAAACATCAAACCCAAATGAACATTTTAATGAATAAAAAGGGTGGGGACAGCCTTCTTTAAAAGTGTCATAAAGAGAGGTGGTGGAAATGGTTCAGATTAAAGGAAGCTAAAGAGACATGACAGCTTAATGCAATACCTCATCCTGGGCAGGAAGCTCTACTGGTGTGGTGGGTAGGGGGATGCTGTAGAGGACACCGTTAGGTCAGTTGACAAAACTGGATTATGAATGATAGATTGAATTAATGTATTAATGTTAAATGTGCTGAAATTTATAACTACACTGTGCTTTTACTTAAGAAAATATCCCTGTTCTTAGGAAGTATTCACTAAGGACCAGAATTTCCCCTTAAATGTTCTGAAAAATATTATGTCTCAACACGTATATGTATAAATATATATGCACTGTCTCGGTGGGGAGAAAGTGAGCAAATGGTAAAGCATTTGGGATAACATTTTAACAGTGAAACTGGGTAAACTTATATTTGAAGTTCTTTGCGCTGTTTTTATTCTTGAAACTTTTTCAAGAGTTTGACCTTATATCCAGATAAAAAGTTTAAAAATTAAGAAAATAGTTATATCCTAGGCATGATGTAAGTACTAAAAAAAAGACAGAAAAATTGACCAGGGGGCATGAACTTAGAAAACTGATATTTAGACAAATATTTTGCATTGCTCTCAGAAACCTGTTGATATGTATTTGCATCTGCTGGAAGCTAGATTCTTGACCCTAATATTATATGTGATAATGGAACAATCAAGTATGTTCCAAAAATGGTACATGACTAAATTCATTTTTAGCAGTTCTCCCTTAACCTGTTGAAAGCATGCAGTGCAAACTACTTATACTTTATTTTATTTCATTTCATTTTAATCTTACTTTAATTTTATTTTTATCCTCATCTGAGGACATACGTATTGATTTTAGAGAGATGGGGAAGTGGTGGGGGTAGAGATACATACATCGATGTGGGAGAGAAACATCAGTTGGTTGACTCTTGTATGCTCCCCAGCCAGGGACCAAACCCACAACCTGAGTATGTGCTCTGAATGCGAAAGGCGTGACCTTTCAGTTTACAGGCTGGTGCTCTGAACAACTGAGCCCCACTGGCCAGGGCTACTTATGTTTTATTGTTTGTGTTATGTATAATAATTTTCTCCTCTTTATTTATGTTAGCATATTAAATGTTCCAACATTAATAATGGAAATTATGTTATATGTACATCTAATACAGGGCTTTATTATTATTTTAACTGAATTTATTGGTGTGACATCGGTTTGCAAAACCATACAGGTTTCAAGCAAACAACTCAATAAAATGTCATATGTACACTGTATTGCACTCCCATTGCCCCAAGCAATGTCTCTTGTTGTCCCCATTCCACCTCCCCGCCCCCCGCCATTGCCCACCTCCACCTAACCCTTACCCCCCTTTCCCTTTGGCTGGCTCCACCTGTTATCCATGTGTGTGTGTTACGTATGTGTGTTTTGGTAATCCTTTCATCTTTCATTCCCTCCCCACTGACAGCTCTCAGTCTGTTCCATTAATACAGGGCCATTAGAATGAGTCATTAATCACAAATTGCAGGAGTACGTTTTCATTTTGTTAAACGAGAATGTTTATTGTTTGTAGCACAGGATGTTTGGATAGGATATATTCAGTCCGTTAGTACCATAATTGATAATAAGTGAAAAATGTAAATCTCATGGAAAAATGTAACTAAGGTATAAATAAAATTCATTCTTTTAAAATTAATTTTTCTACCACATGACTGAATTTATTTGAAACTCCAGTAATACTGTATTGTAAAGATATGAAATCTTTGATAATAGTCTTAAATAGGAAGATCCAATAATATTCTAGGATGTTATGTTTGAAAATACAATAAATACAGACAGTATGGTAATTCCTATGCCTTCTGTGCAGTAGAAATGGTCATAGATTTGGAAAGCAGTCAGTAGCAGATGGTGTCTGATGTGATTTCTAGTGAATCTGGTTATTAGATCTGGATTGTAGAACTCTTTATTCTGCCATTACCGAGTCCACCTGTGCCTATCCTGTTTAGCTTATTCTTTGGTCAGTTGGCATTTCTAGCTTTGAATAATTATAAGGAAATTAATTTCAGTATCTTAATTACAGTTATTAAAAAGACATCTTAATTCAATACTTTATCAGTAGATCATGTTTAGATGTATGGATTTTCTGTGTGGTGCTTCTTCAGGTATTTCTCATTTGTGTTGGTTTTATTTAACAATATAAGAGCTTTTCAGAGCATGAAAAAAATGTCTGATTTAAAAAAAATTTTCAGCAGTCTACCTGTTGGATGTATCATTATAACAGTAACCTTTGTTCTCCAATTCCCCACACAACCATATCCATCTAAGAGACTCATTTTGTGTTGAATTGAAATGTAGTTGGTAAAAGTACATGCTATTTGTGTTGGCCTTATGAAAGTCTGTGGAAATATTTCAGCCATCAAAACTCCTGGAATTATCATTAAAAGTAAAATTATCTCAGCCCATATCGGAGCTATATCCTTAAGAGGGAAGAAGCCGGTGGTATGGACTCTTGGGTTCAGATAAAATTTCAGAAAGTGGCATAGAGTAGCCTGATTTCTGATGAACGCAGTGGCACCGTAGTAGTAAACTATTACCATAGGTATCAAATTAGCAGTACTGCTGAACAAATTCTTTTACAGATTGGAAATTTTAAATAGCTAGTTCCCTTTTCTTGTTTGGAGACTTAACCCAGCTGCTATGTTTCACCATTAAGCATTTCAAAATATTTTGCTTACTTCAAAAGAAGAAAACCTTTCATTGATGAACATTTAAGTTACTGGCTAGACTTCCTCTATAAGAGTATGTCAGTCCTGGAGACATATTATTCAGCACACAAATCAAAAGTAAAATATTAAATTTATTTTATAATTATTTTTATAATTGTGCCATCTCTACCTGTCCATGATATAATTTGGTATTAACTTCTTTTTAATGATAGACGAATCCTTAGTACGGTGGAAAAGAGCAGACAGAAATATAAACCAGCTTCTCTCACTGTGGAATTTGTCCCTTTCTTTTATCGTAAGTAACAGCTCTAATTTCTCTTACTTTGATTTTGATGTTATTTAGTAGCCCTATGACCTTCCATTTGCTCACTCATAAATGGGGACAAAATATCACCCTCATATGGAATATTATGAGAATTAAATGACATGGCATAAAGTATCTAAAATACTACCTGATAGATGGTTTCTCTTTTCCTTTCCTGTGAAAAAATACATATCAACCTTACCTTTTAGCAGATTTTAGCCTGTTCACAAATAACCCTTAATTTTTCAGTGTCAGACATTCCTTAGACATAAATAATACTGTGAAAGAGAAATCTTATTTATTTGTTTCTTTGTGTATTATATTCACAGAATGTTTTCAGGAAAGTGAACATCTCAAGGAAAGCCTTAAGTGTTGCTTATTGCATCTCTTTGGAGCTATTATAGCCGGTGGGCAGGTGAGGAAAGTATTGAATGTTAATATACAAAACAATAGTTAACAGTGAAAAAAGCCTTACTTTTTTTACTATTTAATGTATTTCTTTTCATAATTTAATGAAACCTACAAATTACTTGGGTTTCCTTGTGGGCTGCCTTGTCTTCGCCTCTTCACTCTAGTAGAAGAGTGGGAGTCTCTCTACAGTGGGGGGTATGGTGACCAACATCATATTTTTCAATTTGTTTGCTTCGTCACGTACGTTTATTAGCTGATATCTCTTATTTGTTTCAGTATTTCCCAATGTCCATCATTTGTCCACTACGGTACTAAGAACAGGGGCTAATAAGTGTATGTGAATAAAATTGGAAATGACATTGCTTTCGACTAATGGAGAAGCTGGTTTGATCCCACTCCCTTTTTGAACACACAGAGACTTTTTGTTAGTGCCCAGGGGTAATCAAGCCCTGAGAGACCTCCGGTAATTAAAAGTAACAGAAATCAAGCAGATACTAGAAGGCCAACGTATTATTTTATGTACTTAAAATACTCAAAATCCTGATAATCAAGTTATAGCTAAAGTAATTGCTATATTGAAGCCAGAAGGTTGTTTCTTGACCATAGCATCAGTGAAAGGGTAGTTAGATGAGTTGAGTATCTACAGACTTAAGAATGACCTTGTCATAAAGAGCAGAAAAATTGAAGTCTGATGACTGTTCTCCCTTCCAAAGCATCGTGCCTGGGCTTACCATTAGAATGTTTGTTCTGTTTTGTGTTATGTTAAGAGCAAAGGTTTTGGAGCCAGATCGACAAAGGTTTAAATCCCATGCCCATCTAAAAGTAGTTGTATGACTTTGGATAAACTATCTATATGTGTTTCAGTTTCTTTATTTGTAATATGGAAATAGTAACATGTATAGGGTAGTCATAAGGACCAAACGAGACATGATATATGTGTAAAACATTTAACAAAGTACATGTGCTTATAAGCACTAGGTATATTAGCTTGATTTATGTGATTTCCTGTAGATACCAGTATATACTAAGATTGTAACAGCTTAAATTAGATGTTCACTTTTTTCTCTCATTAAAAAAGGAAAACACCAGTAAGCAGTCCAGAGCTAATCTGGTGGCTCTAGGATCCTCATGTACTCGGGTTCCTTCTGAATGTCAGTTTGTTATTTTTACTATTTCTTGTGCTTCAAGATGGCTTTTAGAGTTCTGGCTCTCTTAGCATTTTAGACACAAAGATGGAGAGGGAGATGAAGACACATGGCGTGTGCCAACTATCTTTAAATGAGATACTGAAAAACTGACATTTGATAACTGCAAAGAGGGCGAATATATCTAGATAAAAAATTTGATAAAACTTGCTTCCTCAGACCTCCTCAGCAGCAAGGGAGGTTAGGAAATGTTATCTTTATTCCTGATAGCTATGTACACAGCAGAATAGCGGGGATTCTATTCATAAGGAAGTGGAGGAAAATGGAAATTGGGTGGGCCATCAGCAATTTCTTTCATAATCGTACTTGTTATTATTGATATTATTTATTATGTTGATAATAACAAGTCCTAACAGCTTCATTTCTGTTACTTTCAGATGATTTTGTATAACTGTTCATATTTATTATATATCAGTTTAATAATTTAGGGCAATATATATTGTTTCTAAGTTTAATGAATCACCTCCAATAAAGTTACCAATTACTTAGAATTTAAGAAATGTTTGTTGACTCAGAGCCACTCCAGCCTCCAGTCCACTTATATGTCAATATCATTTGAAATGGATTTGCTATCAACAGCAGAACCTGAGAGAGGCTTAATCAAATAGAGTTATCTTTTTTTATTTTTACGTTAAGTCCAGATGTAGGCAGTTGTGGACTGGTATACCAGCTCAATAATACCACCAAGCCCTATAGTCCTCCAATATTTCTGTTCTGCTTTCTGCAGCCAGCTTACTTTATTTTTACTTACTTATTTATTTTTCATCCTCACCTGAGGACATGTTTTCATTGCTTTTAGAGAGGGAGGAAGGGAGAGAGAGAAACATCAGTGTGAGAGAGAAACATTGATTGGTTGCCTTCTGGAGGCACCTGGACCAGGGGTTGAACCTGCAGCCTAGGTATGTGACCTGACTGGGAGTTGAACTCACAACCTTTTGGTTATGGGACCATGCTCCAACGAACTGAGCCACACTGGCCAGGGCTAGCTTCCTTACTTTAATTCTGGAGTTTATTTCCTTATGATATAAAGGTGCCTCCAGGCATCATGCCTGCATTTCAGGCAGGGAACAGGAGAAAAGGCCAAGAGCAAAGGGTTCTTTCTTTTTATTTGTAAAGAGATACTTTCTTTATAGTCTACTGGCATATATCCTTGACCAAAACTATGTCACATGGCTATTTCTAGATGGAAGGGAGAGTGGTGAGTTTTCTATGTGGGGAGATTGCTATCTGAATAAAAGTAGAATTCTGTTAAGAAATGAAGACAGGTAAAACACTAGCAGTGTCAAAGTATCTGATTAAAATGTTTTTATATGTTGATTTACTGAAATAAAAAGTATTTTTTACTGAAGATATGTTAAGTCCCTTTTTTTTAAAGCTATTTTTTTAAAAAAAATCCTCACTTGAGGATGTTTATTGACCTTAGAGAAGAAAGGGAAGGGGATTGGGAGTGGGGGAGAGAAAGAGAGAAAGAGAGAAAGAGACAGACACTGATGTGAGAAACGCTGATCTGATGCCTCCTGCACACTCCCTGACCTGGGGATTCAGTCTACAACCTTTAGGTGTATGGGATGATTGTCCAACCAATTGAACCACCTGGCCAGAGTGGTTTTTTCTTTTTTGCCAACATACAAAACTTCAGTTGTTTGGGTTTTATTTTTGTTTGTCACGTTTCAGAAGAATGCTTTGCAAGCAATTTCTCCAGCCACCATGGAAGTTCTTATGAGAGTTTTGGCAGATTGTGATTCCTGGGAGGACAGAAATCCTGAAGAAGTGGGCAGGAAGGTAGAACTGACTCTGAAGTGTCTTACAGAAGTGGTACATATTCTTCTCACTAGCAGCTCTGACCAGCGTCAAGTGGAAACCAGCACTATTCTGGAGAACTATTTTAAATTACTAAATTCAGATCACTCAGCTTTATCAAAACAAAGGAGGTCCAGAGAGTGGGAAAGCTGGTTCATAGCTCTACAGATAAAAATGCTGAGTAAGTATTTAATAAGTTTTCTCTGAGTCCTTTTTTTGCTTTTATATTCCCCACTTCATTTGAAATACGAAGCCGTTGTGTAGAAAGTGTTGATTGTTTAATTCAGATATTGTGTGACTATTTAAATTTTGATTTCGAGATTATTAATATGGAATTAATTCGTGTCGACATCTTTGTTTAACAGTGACAAAATGGAGCCTCTTTTCTGAAAGTGTTATTTGCTAAAAGCATCAACGTTAAAAAGAAAGTCAGCAATGATTTTGAAATTCTAGGAAAATACATTTTCAGAAAGTGCTATTTGTAGTTTCTAACCTATGGCGACAGTCACATACAATCAATTTTGTACATGCTTCTGTAATGGCTCTGTAGACTGCTTCAAAAGCTCCTTCTTCTAGACAATCTCTGTTTTTTGTTTTGTTTTCCTCAGAACCTCTGCCTGTGTGTGTGTGTGTCTCTGTCTGGTTTCTTTTTTCTTCTCGCTGTGTTGGTTATTATGTGTCATTCTGTGCTTATTTATCCCTGTCTTTTTGTAACCTCGTCTTCACCAATATGTGATTTCTTATTGAATTCCTGTGTTAGATTGATAGATAAAAATATTACTAATTGAGAGTTCCTTTTTATAGAATTAAAATATTTTTTATTTCAGCTAGACTAGAAAATTCAGCTAAGTAAAAAGACAAAAGTTTTTTATATCCTGTCATCCAGACATAACCAACATTAATGGTTTGTTGTGTAGCTCCACACACTTAAAAAAATACTTGTGCGGGTGTGTGTGTGGTGTCCAATTGAAAAACGTTGGACATCAAAATCTTGGTGACAACTTAATGAGCCACTGCAATAGTGTTTCTGTAGGGAAGTAAGATCCATATTGTATGTCTTTTATTCTTTTAATTCTTATTTTTAAAAATTTATTGATTTGAGAGAGGAAAAAAGTCATCAATTTGTTGTTCCATTTATTTATCCATTCTTTGGTTTTGTGGTATATGTTCTCTGGTGGGGGATTAAAGCCACAACTGTGGTGTATCAGGACGATGCTCTAACCAGCTGAACTACCTGGCCAGGGCAGCATCTGTTCTTTTATATGCTGTAACATGTTGTGTTTTATAATTATTATAAATTGTAAGCTTATAAGGAAGCTGAGGCTATACTGAATGAACTTTTTTGTTGGAAACTATAGATATTACCTATACCAAATGTTCTTTTACTTCCGAATGGGGATATTCATTTAGTAGGAAAAAAGAGCAGAGCATCATAACAAATGGATTAATTAACTGAGCCTCATTTTCATAATGGCCACATGTTAGATAATATATATAAATGAGACTGTGTTGCCAGTCATAACCACATGTTGCTTAGTAACAGCAAGTTGGAACCTCATTTGGTTATATTTGAGCATGGTAATGGAAGAACAATTAAGTAAACTTTGGGAAATATATATCACTCCTATATAAAAAGTTAAATATTTTTAATAATAAAGTATAGAAATGTTCACTTTTCTTATCAAGTAAGAAAGTGCAGATTTTTTTTCTACTGCCTACCCCTATTATATCCTAATTAATTTGCATCTGTTTGTCATCTGAAAGCCTAAATTTAAAATATGGTTAGAGTAAATGTTTCTATGACCCCAAATTTTCTACTTTATGAATAGGTGATTTTATTTTTATTTTCCTAGATACCGTCACAGCCATGTTAGACTGCACAGACAGGCCTGTTCTTCAGGCCATTTTTCTTAACAGTAATTGCTTTGAACATCTCATACGACTGCTACAGAATTGCAAGGTATTTTTCTGTTGTTACTATTCTTTGATTTTTAAGAAGCTATTATTTTATGTTTTGATTTAAGTTGAATATATTATTACCATTTTTTATTGTGGTAAAATCACATATAAAATGTACTACTGTCTTAACCATTTTTAAGTGTGTAGTTTACAGTGTTAAGTACATTCACATTCACATAGTTGGCAACCATTGCTATCATTCATTCCCCTTATTTCTTTTCACTTGATAAAACTGAAAGTTTATACCCATTAAACAACTCTACATTTTCTCTTTCCCTCAGCAACCACTATTCTACTTTCTGTCTCGAGGATTTTGACTATTATAAGTACCTCATATATGTGGACTTGTGTGTTTGTGTGTGTGTCTTGCTTATTTTATTTAGTATAATGTCCTCAAGAGTCATCCACATTGTATCATATAGCAGAATTTTCTTCCTTTTTAAGGCCAAATAATATTTGTGTGTGTGCAACCCATTTAATTTATTCATTCATCTGCTAATGGACCCTTGTGTTGATTTTACCTTTACCTTGACTGTCACAGATAATATTGCCATGAAATGCATATACAAATAGCTCTTCGAGATCTTGCTTTTAATTCTTTTGGGTGTATATCCAGAAATGGGATTGCTGGATCAATAATTCAATTTTTAATTTTTTGAGGACCCCATAGTGTTTTCCATAGTGGCCACACCATTCTACATTCCACCAATAGTGTACAAGGGTACAAGGGTTCCAGTTTCTCCATATCCTCAACAAGAGTTATTATTTTCTTCTTTATAAAAATCAGAAAATTTTGTTAATAGTTATTGTAATGGGTATGAGGTGGTATCTCATGTTTTGATTTGTCTTTTTCTAGTGATTAGTGATAGCATCTTTTCATGAACTTCTTAATCATTTGTTTACCTTCTTTGGAGAAATGTCTGTTCAAGACCTTTGCACATTTTAAAATTGCATTGTTTATTTTTGTTGTTGAGTTTTAAAGTATTTTTACCTTATGCATTATTAAAATTTGGTGAGAGCATTTGATGCATATAATTTTGTGCTTTTGTTTCATTTAAGATTGTTTCATTACTATTTTTCTGTTTTTAATATCTACCTGATGTTATATTAAGTGGATGTACCATAATATACTTAACTATTCCCTGTCGATTGATAATTAACTTGTCTCCAGTTTTTTTCTTTTTGCTGTTACATAACTTTCAAGCTTCATCAAATAGAATTTTATTTTTAGTAGAATTAGTATGTCACAGAGCATAAACTTTTTTTTTTAAGGTTAGGGGGCATTGTAATATTAATATTAAAAAACTTAAATAATTGGAAATGTAGAAAAATAGAAATATTGTTAATGCTTTTGTTATATACTGCCAATTTACTTATTTTTTCACTAATTTATACTTCTAGCAGATCTGTGTGTGAGTACATGACTAATATCTCTGATCATTATATATTTCCATAAATTTCAAGATGGTATCAGAAATATTTTAGAGAGCTTTTGGAGAAGGCTTTGAAAATGAAACTACTTCAAAGAGCTTTTACCTTTCTATTTGAGGCATTCCTTTCATGGAGTCTCTGCTGAAAAATACTAGGGGTTTATTCTGATTCTGTGAGAATATTTCAGAATAAGGATTTTAATGTCAGATCCTTGAATTTTTCCACACTGTTAGGAGGAATGTCCCTGAAACCATTTATGTAACTATGATGCTTAACTAATAGTAAAATAGTAAGGAATACATTAAGTAAATAGTAGTGAATATCTATGAAGTCAATGTAAGTGCCAGATTACCTCTGGAGATTTGATACTCCTTCCCCCGACCTTTTAAAAATCATTCATTCTTCGGAAATGAATTTTGGACAGTGAAAGCAGCATAAGAGAAGTGTTTATAAAACCTTTTGTTTGTTTTAAAAATGTTGTTTGGCTTTATCATCTATAAAGGCAACTTCAGTGAAGACAGAATCTCAAATGTGTAGAGAACCTGCCAATTACACATTACAGAAGGGTAAATCATTAAGATAATATGTAGTCCCTACTACATTTTATTAGCATGTGATTTTCTTCAATATATGAAACTCATATGATTTTAAAAATCTATCATGTCATAGTCAACAATATCTTTTTAAAAATTACAAATTTGTTTGAAATAGCTGTCATACTAGGGAGTTAATATTTGCTCTTTCAACTATGGGATAGTCTGAAGTTTCTTATAAGTTAGATCTGGAAATTTCCTGACAGTCATAGCATGTTAAAATTTAATTATTTGATACTACTTACCACATTTTGTTTTGAAACAGGAAATGCTAGAGAAGAAACCCATTTCAGAGGAGACAGCTAGGCTTTGGGAACCGGCCTTCCCTGCTGGCAGTGGTCTTTATTTCCAGAATATTCTAGTCAGAAGCACTGTAGATTCATCACTAAACATTAGTCATTAAGTCTTATTAAGAAGGGGGAATCTTTGAAATAAATTTCCCAGCTCTTTAATTATACAAATGAGGATAAATGTCCTAAGAGATTTATTTAATGATTAGCTCAAGACTAACACATGACACTAACACATGATGGAGGTAGTGTTTCTTATCAAGGTATGTCTTCTAACCTTAAGTTTATTGATACACGTAGTTTTGTAAGTGTATTAGTCGTCACTGTTTAGTCTGTAGGAAAAAGTGATTTTTGTGATTTAAATATAGGAGAATTACAGCTTTTATTGATAAACACATATTTGATGGAGATAGGTGTTATGATTCCTGTATATATAAAAATATATGGAATCTTGTGAAAACTTCAAGCTTCTAAATGTATTACAAGTTGCTACTACAGATGTCTATGATTGATTTCTGTTTAAACTTTTTTGTTAGTAAGGAATGAATCATTTATTCCAGTTATATAATAATAGAGAACAAAGACAATTGTTATTTAAATATTCAGACCTATTGGAAACACTGTCAACTAAAGCTTTAAGTGTCATAAATAATTTATGAGGTACCTGAAAAACTCTTGGCTGACCGCTGCAGTTTCTGTGCTTTTTGTGTATGTGAGATTCACCAGCCAGTTTTAAGTATGCATTAATGTCCTTAAGTATTTGTGTAAAGACTTCAGGACTTGTCAAAATGAGTGTCATCATACTATAAAGTACTTAAAACACAATTCCATGGAATCATTTGTTTAAATTTTATGATAGGTATAATGCATTTTAAACACATAATCAACAAAACAAAAAAGCAAGCAAAATAGAATCAGAGACTTGGAAATAAAGAGCAAACTGACAGTGGGAGAGGGGAGGGGGAAGAAAGGGAAGGGTCAAGTCAAGGAGCATATCTAAAGGACCCATGGACAAAGAAGGGGGAGGGGGAGGATTGAATGTGGGAGGTGAGAGTGAGTAGGACAATGGAGAGTAATGCAAGAAAAATGGGGACAACTGTAATTGAACAACAATGAAAAAGTTATTTTCGTTTACTATATTGCATTTTGAAAGGGGGATATGCTTTGAATTAATGTAATTTTTTTAAAAAAAGCTGTCCAGTGATACTTGAATTAATGAGAGGAAATTAACAAATTTCTACTAGCAGAGAGAAGGACTCAAAACCATTACATTGACTTTAGCATTCTGTTTGGAGTTGAAATCGTTTTATAGGCATTACAGAGTTTTGTAAATATAAAGTCCCATGAGGACTTATGTCATAAGATTCCGGAAAGCTCTTGATATTGTGGTCCTCATCTTCTTTGCTTTCTTTACTTTCTCCCCTTTTTCTCCACTTCTACACCTTAAAATCAGCTACAAAAATTTATCACCAAGACAGTCTTAGTAGGAATGAGAATTTATGAAAGGAGTAACTAAAGGGTGTTCTATGGACAAGAGTTTGGAGACTGGATAGAATGGGGTATTTACTTTGGAAGTCACACCTGCCTGGATGTGACCTTGAGCCTTAGTGACCTTGAACAAGTTTTGTTTCTTTTTTGGAAGTAGACCTTTGTTTAAATTTTAGAGGAATACACAATCAAAATAAATATAATGGAGGAAAAAAGACGTATGAAAGATTTTTCTTAATCTTTTTTACAAAGTAGAGTTATAATCTTTAAAATTTAAAATTGTGGCAAAATATACATAACAATATTTGTGTATAAATTTTTAATGTGAATCTCTTATTACTGAATATTTTTGTATCCTGCTTTTAAATGATGTTATAGTAAGTATCCTCATACCAAAATGAGTCTTCCCTTCTCCACGATATATCATCATATATTTTTCAAAACATTGTTTTTAATGACTGATGGGAGGAGCTGAGAGACCAATTTCTCTACCTGAGTAAAAGCTGCTTAATCACCACCAACACCACTGGCTCCATCACCACAGCTACCCCCGCCCCCGGATGGTGGGATCGTGCACATCTCTGGGACAGGCTCCAACTGCCTGTCCCAGATAAACAAATATTTCAGTCTAATAGTCCTCAAAGTGTGGGGTTTCCAAGATCATTTTAGGGAGTCTGCAAAGTCAAATCTTAACGTTTCTCTTTGAGGCTAGATTTTCTTCATGAATGTTAACCAAACAGCATTGTCATAATGACCTGAATGAAATAGCAGGTATGAGAGTTCATCTGTTTTCTATTAAGTCAGACATTTAGAAAGTTGTAAAAATATAGAAGCAGTGCCATCGTCTCTAAGGACGATGGAAAATATTTGGAAAATAACAGTTATTTTTCTTAAAAATGTTATTTATGTCAACATATAATGGATTTATTGCTTTTTTGAATGAAGAAACATATTTTAAATGTCTTGATTTTAATTTCTGACATGGCAAATATTCATAGATTTAACCCTCATAGAAGTTCTTTGGGGTTCTTGCAATAATTTTTAAGTGTTTAAGGGGTCCTGAGACCAGAAAGTTTGAAGATTTCTCTTTCAACCTACATATTAACTGTAATTTATTTAACTATTCTGCTATTGTTGGATATTAGGGTGGTTTCTTACTTTTTACTATTATACAATAACTAAGGCTGAAGTAACCATTTCTATTCTAAAATTTTGGCATAAATTTCTGTTTCTTAGGGTAGATTTTTAGAAATAAAGTTACTAATTTAAAGAATAAGAACTTTTAAAAAGAAAGACTTTACCCATTTTTACTTTCATCAGTTTTGAGCATTCTGTATCCCTTAAACTAGATAATATGGAATATTACTATTTTTTTAAACATTTGCTGATAATAATAATACAAGCTTTCATTTATTAAACTCTTATTTTGTTCCAGATACTATGCTAATAATCTAGCATGGATTATCTCATTTAATCTGCATATTTGTTTCATGAGATACTATTCTTTTCCTTTTTGAGAAAGCAACCTTAGAGAAGTGGCATGTTTTTTTGTTTGTTTTTGTTTTTTTAAATTAGCTAATAGAGGAAACGAGTTAAATCCAGGTTTCTAATTCCAAAACCTATGGTGTGAACACTAATGTACTTTTAGGTTAAGCTTTACTTATACTTTTGCATATATCACATCATACCACATACCTTTGTCCACTTTATTTCGTATTGTCCTCTTTCAGGACATTACTGGACTTTTCTCATTTCCAAAATGATAGGACTTCCTAAGAAGAATTTTATTCTTAGGGTGCTCTTGATAAATCCTTTATAAATCTTTCTCTCTCTTTTCACTCTCATTTGAACTCTTTCTTTTACCCAAACTGTGACTGAGATGTTTGGGATGCTGATTTTATATACTTAAATACTTGATTCATTTCTAGTACACAAACTAATGTAACTTACGCCCAACTCTTGATACTGTTGATTTGTGTTTCGGAAAAACTTTTAACAAAATGTGTGGTCAGATAAATTTGGAAAATGCTGAACATTGACCTCCCTTGTCAAAGTACATATTAGCATATTTGAGACTGAAAAGCATTTCTGGAAAGAACCTAGGACCCTTTCTAAAGTTAGTCGAATAGCATTTCACAAACATACTTGGCTACAGAACCCTCACATTATTACTACAGTTTAGTCTGTCTCAGTAGCACAATTTCTGCTTTTCTGTGAAACATTCTCTCTGCTGATTCTTTAAGAATTTAGACATATTAACTACTTTAATTAATGCTGTTTCTTATTTTAGTACACTGAGTTCCAGGAGAGAATAAATAATAATTATAGTATATGAACTAATGTTCGTTATCAAAAAAGTAAATAGTTGATTGGCAGTTTAAAAGTGGTATACTTCATAAGTGGATTCTTGAATTTATTTTCAAGAGACATGGAAGTCCATTTAAGCTTCATTTCTGCTTATAGGTTAACAGTTTAATGTTTTTTCTCCATTATTCTTGTCTCTGTTTTTAACAGCTATTTTTAAATGCTAACAATAAGGTGGCAGACAAGAACGAGAAAGACCTTGCCAACAAATTACTGACAGAAATAAATGAGGACCAGGTATCTACAAAGCCTGCATCTTGTTTCAGCTGAAGTCCAAAATCAGTCAATGGGAGCAACTATTCCTGTACTTTTCTTCTTTTGTTTTAAAAAACACAAACATTATCTAATTCTAATCTTCATAAATTATTTTTTTAATTGTTAAAAGCAATTTTAACTTTTTATCGAAAAGATCAATATATTAAAGTTTTGATGGTTGATATAAATGATCAATATTCCATATGTATGTGTGTGTTCTTTTCAGTGCGAGGAGATATAAAGTACAGGAATGGGATCCCAGTATCAATGCTGTCCACCTGGTGGTGATTTCATAGTTTTGGGGCTTCTTTTCCTAAGCATTGTGGTGTATGGGGTCTTTAGGGCTTTGTGAATATGTATGGTCAGTTTTAATATCTCGAGTCTTTGCTTCTTGTTTTCAAATAATGATTATAATTCAGTGGACAACCTGAATCTTGGAGGAAGGGAAGAAGATGCTGAACTCTTTGAGTCTTAATTTAGAATAAAACTTGATTTTTTTCTTTTCTAAATATTCAACTCTATATAGAAATAGATAGAAATACATAATTTTTATTGCTTTTTGTAATAAATAATTTAGTTTGCATAGACCACCTACAAAATTGCTGTTTTTTTCTTTCCAAAAATGTTTGTGAAAGAGCTTACATGATGTCATTATTAACATTATCTTAATGTTCAGGTTTATAAATAGAGCTGTGGTATAGAAAGACACAATAATCTGTTTTCTATTCTGGATATGCAATATGAATTTACAGAGTACTGTGTTAGATATCTCTGTAAGTATTAGTCCCTTTTAAGACCGCTTTATAGATTAATAAAATAGTTATAATAGTCTTCCTAGAGGGTTATGTTAGTATTTCTAATTTTAAATTCCATGATGGATAGTCCTCTCAAAGTCTAGGAAAGATCTTCTTTGTATGAAATTCTGTACACAGAATGTTTAATGCATATTGTTTGTTACTTCTGTGATCTTATCTTATGTAATGTTTAATAAACAAAGAACATGAAAAAATCGAGATATCAATTTAAATAACTTGCCTGAAAGTGGTAGAGCTTGGCTTAAAACAGCAAAGATCAAATCAGTCCCCTTTTATTCAAATCTTTTTTAGTGGAAGGGAGAGGAGAAAATCCTATTTGTGGAGTGACTACCTTCAAGTCATAGCAATATACTCCCAAAAGCAAATTTTTGGGACTATTAGTTTTTACAACTTTCTAGTCCTTATGTTACACTTTCATGGTTGACTAAGCTTAATGATATTAACAGTCATATTAGGTTTTTTTAATATTGTTGAGGTTATATTTGTTTTTGGTTTTATTTTTGCTATAAAGGCACTGACCAGAAACTTAACACCTCTTTTTTATGATGAAGCTTATACAGAAATAGACAAAGCAAAAGCTGCTTTTTTATTTTTTACAACTTTTAGCATTAAAGGTTACTGTCTCAAAAACATGACATTGCTTATGGATACATATTTTATTTTCTGCTTCAAGTTCTGCATATTATGTAAAAATAGATACACTTTATTGTTTGCAAGTGTGATTAATTGATTGGTATATGCATATACCATTTCAGGGTTTGGAAACTTAAGTAGACAAGACTATGTTAGATATTTTATTATACATGCTAATAAAATTTAAATCTAGGAAGTTCATTTGAATTTTCAAGGAAAATTAAAACATAATAGAATTTCTAGTGATAGACCTCCCTCCCTTCCTCTTGAGATTGTCCATTAATAAATAAATAAATAAGCAAATAAATAAATAAAAGCATGCATTAAGCTTGGTGTTTTGTGGGGTTTTTCCGCCCCAAATTTTAATGTAATGAGTGAATGTAACCATATCCTTCTTGACATGTGTCTTATTTTCTGTCAAGTAGGTAACGTTTCTTGCAGGTTATAGTGTTTCAGAAATTCATTTCATTGGAAGAGGAATGTATTGCATGTTAAGTAATTATTTTTTCAGGTTTTCAGAAACAAAGGCTTCCTAACTAACAAATCCTGACTACATTTGTTAACTTCTTGTGTTTTTTTTCCCCTTCTGGTAGGCATTTCAGGGACAGTTGGATTGTTTGGCTGTGTCAACCATTCAGGCTTTGACAGCAGTAATGAACAAGTCTCCGGCTGCTAAGGTGAAGCATATATCCCCAAGCTCCAAAATGTTATCTTAGATAGACAGTCATACCTCGGTACTCGTCGGCTTCAGAACTTGTCAAACCCTGTACTCATCACATTTTGAAGAGGAAAAAAATGTTTCAGCATGTGGCACTTGCTCAGGATGCATCACACTTGCTAGAACTTATGTAAGCCACAACACCACCCCACAAGAGAAAGTGCTTCGTCGTTAGGTGCTCGTTAGTTTTGGCACTTGTCACAAGTTCCGTAACGAATTAACGATGAATACCGAGGTACCACTGTACCAGTTTTTAGTATATAATCCCCAAAGTCATGTATGAAAGTGTATAATACATACGGTTTCATGCCTGAAATGAAGTAGCATATTTTGCTATGTATAATGTGCACCTTTTTGCCCAAATTTTTGAGGGACAAATAAGGATGTGCATTATACATGGATAGAACCTGAAATAC
Organism: Mormoops blainvillei; assembly: GCA_004026545.1. NCBI lineage: Eukaryota > Metazoa > Chordata > Mammalia > Chiroptera > Mormoopidae > Mormoops > Mormoops blainvillei. The sequence goes on from PVJD01001996.1 coordinate 129,883, forward strand.
CTTGTATTTGTTCTTGTGTTTTGTAATTATTTGTTATATAAAATTTCTTGTACCATAATATGTTCAAAAATAAATGCTAAATGTCTTTATAATACAAAAAATAAGTATCTAAATATAAATAAATAATTGAATTTAAAAATTAAAATGAAAGTTTTTTTCCTTGAAAGTTTGGGCCAAAAACGTGTGTGTGCATTGTATGTGCCAAAATATGGCAGTTCACAAAGTATCTTATCTTAGTATAGGAATCATTTTTCTGATAATTTTAAAGACTGATGCCTGTGGGCACTGCTTTGGGATTAAGACATTGATGACTAAACTGCAGGCTAAGGGTTTACAGTGCAGGTGTCCGACCTTTGGGCGTCTCTGGACCACACATTAAATACACTAACACTAATGAAAACTGATAAACAAAAAAAAGATCTGTGCATAATTTTTGTGACATCTGCCACCACAGATAAGCAAAAAGATCCTCACATAATAACCTTAATTATGCAGTGGCCCTTTTGGTAATCTTTTAATATCATTGAACAGGTCCCAAGTTTGTGATCACTAGTATAGAAAATATATACATCTAGGTAATAAAACTTAGTATAAAACTTAGTAACAAAACTAATGTTTTAAGTAAATTTATAATTTTGTGTTGGGCTGCATTCACAGCCATCCTGGGCTGCATGTGGTCCACGGGCTGTGGTTTGAACACCCCTGACAGTATATGGGAAGAGAGTACTGGTGTTGAAATGTTGAAATGGTTATTTTAAGTGATTCTGTGATAATGTTTTTAAAGAATTAAATTTTATATCTTAGGTTTTCTTCATTAATAAAGTAATCACTCTTTCGCTGTTTGGTCAGTTTATGACTGCCGAGAATGTGAACATTTTCATATGTCAACAGCCCTACCAATTTGGGACTTGTTTTTCTATATGGCCATGGAAATTCTTCTTCGGTTGTTAACCCCTCTTTCACTACCACTGACTCTGTTCTGCTACCCACTTGTGCTGATTCTATGCTAGTAGTTTCCTCATTGAGCAGTTTTACGGATTAGTGAGAACATCTATATAAAGTGGTAAGCATAGTGCCAGGCACGTGATAACTGCTTAAAATATTACTATTATTGTTAACATTTACCTTTTTTTCCATCACCTCTAATATGTTTCATGCCTTACTTACCTTTCTAGTACCAGAGATGAATGAATTACTCCTTGATTCCTAAGCCATGCTATTAGTTGTATTCTACTTTTGGTTGATTTTTGTTAGGAAATGAACTTTTACCCTATATTGTTGCTGCATATAATTCTTGGTTAGATTCCTGCTAAATAGGCTTTTACAACTGTTACAGGCTGGCTTGGGAATCTAATCTCCATTTATAGCAGTTTCTGTAAGGATAAAGATCATTTTAAGTTCTAAGTAATTTGATCATGAGTATAAAGGAAAAGATTTATTTTCTACCCTTTGTTCACAGTCTTACTCATTTTGTTTAAATCTTTTGATTTTATAATCAGTGTATATAGTTCTACCTCCTTTACTGGACCAGTTTAATATTGCAGGTTTTTTGGTTGTCTTCATATTTTACCTTATGGTTTTGTGTCTCACTAGTTCAAAATTATTTGTGATTTAGACCTTACTAAACTGAACTTAGTGCTTTAGCTAATTCAGACCGTTTAGGTACAAAAAGTCGAAAGAAAACGGCCCAGGTTTGTTGTTTTTTTTTCTTGCCACTACTCAAAATTGCCAAGACTCTTTAGTCCTTTGAGGCTACCATCAGACTCCTGTTACTTGGTATTCCCAGATTCTCCTTATTTTTTCTCCATTTTGTTTTGACTTAATGTAATACTGCTGTAATTATAAATCAAGTGAAGAAACTAAAGGAAGTATCATGTAACCTAACCTGTAAAATACAGTAATTTTATAATATACAACTATTGCTAATTTCACTTATTGTACATTTTGGTAGATTATTATAACATTGTATTTCAGAAGGTATATGGAGTTTATTTTAAGATGAAGATATATGATTTGAGAAAACAAATGTTGAACTCATAATCCTTTTAATATTAAGTTAATTAGCTTAAATGAATGTTACAGAGCATTTTTAAAAGTATTCCAGCAAATTCGGTCTTTGAAAATGTGCTTTGATATGTTGATTTTCCCTCCCCTAGGAAGTATTTAAAGAAAGAATTGGTTATACACATATGTTTGAAGTATTAAAATCCCTGGGTCAGCCATCGCTGGAACTACTTAAAGAACTTATGAATATGGTGAGTTTTTTTAGCTTTATTAGAAGTTCTGTTATTTCGCTATCAAAGATGGTAACTAACCTTTTATCTTTCATGTTGCTTTACAGGCTGTAGAGGGTGACCACACGTCAGTCGGGATTTTGGGCATTAGTAATGTTCAGCCTCTCTTGCTTCTTATCCAGTGGCTTCCTGAGCTAGAATCTCAAGACCTACAGATCTTCATCTCCGATTGGCTGAAAAGAATTTGTTGTATTAATAGGCAGAGTCGAACTACTTGTGTCAATGCAAACATGGGAATTAAAATCATTGAAACCCTTGATTCCCATTCTGCCCTCCATCGAACTTGTGCTGAGAACCTGATTGCTCTCCATGGTTCCTTGGGGAGTCAGTCAGTGAGCTCAGAAGAAATCCGTCGGCTACTAAGATTGCTGAGAGTGGATGAACCTGAGTATATTCACCCTTACACTGCTCCTGTGACTCGAGCAATCCTGACTATGGCCCGAAAACAAAGTCTAGAGAGTGCACTGCAGTATTTCAATTTGTCACATAGTATGGCAGGAATTTCTGTGCCTTCCATACAGAAATGGCCAGGGTCTGCCTTTTCCTTCAATGCTTGGTTTTGCTTAGATCAGGATCAGTTGACGCTTGGCAGTGCTAACAAAGGAGGAAAAAGAAAACAGTTGTACAGGTACTGGTACAAGTTATAAAATATAAGTGAATACCATCATAGGATATATGCTGTGATTCTTAAAAAGGAAAAAGCTTTTCCAAGCATTTAGTTTTTGTTTTATTTATTTATTTTAATTTTTATTTCTCAGGTAACTTCAATGAAAGTAGCAGCAGTCCTTTCCCCCACAGTGGTATATAAATGATTGAGCTCAAAAGCAGAAATGCAGCTCAAGCATCTAGTTTTCAAATGTACAAGTTATGTACGCAGTTTAATTATAGGTGCTTTGTTGCTTTCATAATAATAATTGTATATCTTAAATATTTTGCTAATTCTGAGGTTAGTTTGGAAACAAGTTCCACCTTTAAAACATAGTAAAAATGGAGCACAAAAGAATGATGAAATTGAATGGTAATCTTTCTGCCCCATTGAAGGTGCTATATATTTATATGAATGACCAGAAAACCTATATGTATGTATATCCAAAATTAGTCACTTCAGTAATAATTTTTAATGTGCCTTTGATTTTTAAGGCCTTTTATTCATGTTTTCTGAATCTTATTTGGGCAAATTTTTAAGATTCAAGAATTTATAACTTTACTATAGTTTATTAATGGAATGCCACTTATAAGACTACCTTTTATAATTTAACGAACTCATGCCCAAAAAAGATTTAAAAATTTATCTTTGAAGCAGGGTTGGACTAATGTGTGACAATAGAAGGTTAAGCCACCACATCTTAGGTAAAGATATTCATGATGACCTTACGATTTTGTGTGCTTCAGTGATGATAAAACTGGATAACTGACTTCAGAAGTTTTGATAATACATATTTTTTGTTAGCTTTTTTACAGGAAGTGGCATGGGTTTTGAAGCTTTTATTACCCATTCAGGTATGTTGGTTGTGGCAGTGTGCACGAAAAGAGAATATGCAACAGTTATGCTTCCTGATCACAGTTTCTGTGATTCTCTCTGGGTAAGGCTTTAGGGCATCACATTGAACTTCATTCTTTCCTTTAAAAAGCTCTCATTTGCCTTGACTGGTGTAGCTTAGTGGGTTGGGTATCATCCTAAAAAGGGAATGGTGACTGATTCGATTCCTGATTAGGGCACATGCCTGGGTTGCGGGGTTGGTCCCAGGTTAGGGTATGTACTATAAGAGGCAACCAATTGATGTTTCTTTCTCACATCTATGCTTCTCTCCATCTCTTCCTCCCTCCCTTCCTTTCTCTCTAAAAATAAATAAATCTTAAAAACACACATTTGTTGCATGTACATCAAATGTTATCATCTGCTTTTTGGGTTGGTTAATTTTCACTTTCTATTCATGTTGAAATTCATCTATAAGGAGGTTACTACCATTTATTATTATTATAAATTTAGCAGTAATCATTTTTCTGCTAAAAATTGAAATTTTAATTTTATTATTTCTTTCAAGTGTTCTAGAATTAAATTCGATTTTGAATTCAAAAAAATGAGAACATAAATTGTAAAAAACTGCGTTTCTATTGCTTTTCTTAAAATATGAAATGGTTCTCATTAGAAAAAACTTGATTCTAAAGACTACACATAGACTTGGAAAATGGGAAAAATATACTGTGTTACAGTTGTGTGTAGATTTTCTAGAATAAACATGTTTTCATAGTACTACATAAAAAATGTTACTCACTTGAAGGTCATTATTTTAATCAACATTTAGTTATGCTTAATGCTCTGCTGTTCACACAAATGTTATAGAGTAATACTTTGAAAACTTTATCATTCCAAAAACTTAATATGAATTTTCACCTTTTAAACACATGTTTTACTTTACCAGCACAACATAACCATTGTTCTCATGCCTGGAAAAAGGCCCTTTGGGCAGAGCCTTGTCTCCATCTACGACAACGGGCAGCAGAAGGCCTCTGCCCCGCTCCGGTTTCCTGCAATGAATGAAGTGAGCACAGTTAACTTACTATTCATAGGACCAGTTCATTGAGAACTCTTGAAAAATTTCAGTGTAGTGTAGAAGGTTCTCTTTAGTCTAAGTATGTGCCCATAAATTTTAATGTTTTTTTATATACTAAGATATAGTAAGTTAATACTTAATGCAGTTAGCCTGTCATCTGTTAGTTGAAGTCAGACAACTTTTAAGAAAGAAAAACAATTCAAGGAAGAAACAAATGTAATTAAAGGCTTAGGAGAAAAGTCTTAAAACAGCAAAAGGGAAACCAAAGAAATTGAGTAGAGCAGAGCAAAGGATCTTTTAATAAAACTCTCCAAGTATATGAAATAGTTACAAACTGTTATGATGGACTTGTTTCCTTCTTCATTGAATTTGAAACAATAGTGAAGAAACTTCAAACATTTACATTGTATTGTAGTTAGGTACAAGATAAAATTTATTTTCTAGGGTGACTCTTAAAGAACATTAGTGTAAAATTTCTTTGAGAGTATTTGGATAATTTTAAAGGACCTTCGTGAAGGCAATGGGATGGATTAGATTACTTCCCAAATCCTAGGATCCTCGTAATTTCCTTGTTGCTATTTATCTCAGTGACTATTTCAGGATAACCTATAATTAACATTATTATACTGATGTATAATTCTGTGTTTATAAATTAGAAGGGAGAAAAGGAGTTTTCTCTATTTTAGAATATAGTAAAGTTGTTAAAAAATGTTTTTGTTAATATACACTCATTAAAAATTTAAAATTTGCAAAAGGATATAAAATGAGTTATAAAAATAATGCATCCAAATCAAGGAGGCCAAAGGTAATGCCTGTAATGTTTGCTTATGTGTACACATGCATATATACATCATGATCTAGCAAAGTATTTGCTTAATTTTATGAACTGTTTCATTTTAAATGTGATGATAGGAATTTAATTAAAATTGTATGGTTTGTTTTGTTTCTTAATTTTTAGCCTTTTATTTCATGCTGTATTGGTTCAGCTGGGCAAAGAACCACCACTCCTCCACCATCCCAAATCCCAGATCCACCTTTTTCTTCTCCCATTACTCCTCATCGGACATCATTTGGTGGAATTCTGTCATCAGCCTCCTGGGGAGGAACAGTTGAAAAATCAAAATTGATTACCAAATTGATATCAGCAGGAACCCAGGACAGTGAATGGGGATGTCCCACATCTCTCGAGGGTCAACTAGGGTCTGTTATCATCTTCTATGAAGCACTACAACCTTCCCAGGTGAAGGCATTATATTTAGCAGGTGAGTATATTTACATTCATATTGTTTAATTAAACTTAGTTTTTTCTGTTACCTAAACCTGAAAAGTATTTTTTTAAAAATTCTCATCTGAGGACATGCTTATTGAATTTTAGAGAGCGGGGAAGGGAGGGAGAGAAACATCAATTGGTTGCCTTATGTACCTGCCCTGACCGAGGACTGAACCTGCAACCTAGGTGTGTGCCCTGACTGGGAATTGAACCTGTGACCTTCTGGCTTATGGGATGACACTCCAGCCAACTGAACCACACTGGCCAGGGCTGAAAAGTGTTATTTATTTTAATTGAAATTTAAAGGGAAGAAAAACCCCACCACACACCATACTTTATTCCCCCTTGGCATTATTGAGATATTATTGACATACATGTGTGTTTAAGGTATACAAAGTGATGATTTTGTACATGTATATATTGCAAAATGATTGCCATAATAGTTAACACCTTCATCCCCTCACATAATTACCATTTTTATGTGTGTTAATAATGTTTAAGATCTACTTTCTTTTTTTTCCTTTTTATTGACTTTATGTCACACTGCTTAACAAAATTATACAGATTCCACGATTATCTGTATGCTGTATTGTGTGCTCACCACCCCAAGACAAATCTCTTTCATCACCATTTATTCCCCCATACCCTCCTCCACCTCCCTAAGATCTACTTTCTTAACAACTTTTAAGTATGTTACACAGTATTATTAATTATAGTACACCATATTCTTTTTGGTGGGCTAAATAGAGCAAAACTTTGGGAAATATTTCAAATATCATCCATAAAACTGCCTACTATTAGTTTGTTAGGACTGCCATAACAAAATAACACACATTGCATGGCTTAAACACTATTTTATTACAATTGTGGAAGTTTGAATTTCAAGATCAGCTTTCCATCAGGCTTGATTTCAGACGACGCCTCCATTCCTGGCTGGTAGATGGCTGCCTTCTAGGCTATGTCCTCACATGGAGCCTCTTCTCTGTGTGTGTGCAGAGAGAGGTACCTTTGGTGTCTTTTCCTCCTTTTATAAGGGGCCCTGTTGAATTGGGGCCTAACCCTCAGGACATCAGTTAACCTGAATTACCTGTTTGAAGGCCTTATCTCCACATAGAGTCACGTTGGAGATTATACCTTCAACATATGAATTTTGGGGGCATGCAGTTCAGTCCATAATACTTTTGACAGGTTTTAGTAAAATGAGGAAACAAAATAGAAGCCTGTGTATAAGAGATTACATGACTGGTTCTAAAATCATGAGTTTTATTTCAAAACTTGTCATTTTTATCATTCATGTGTTAATCTACCTGAAGAATTCATGAAGGCAGTAGAATTAGGAGTCGTTAGATAAAATTATGAGCTGTTTTTCTTTTGGCTTTTTCTTTTGGCTGTGATTTAAAATATGCACAGATTGTTATTGGATCATAATTATTTTCAAAATTATATTTTAGTAGCTTATTCAGGAATTAAGCCTTTAAGTAGTCATGTGTATTAACTCTGAAGAATAGCTTATTTGTCAAAATACCTTTTTTAGATTACATGAGAATTTTGAGATGAATGAGAATGTCCAAACTTTCAAAGTTTGGAACCTTTTCATTACTTTAAAACTCACCAAAACATTTGAGGTTGAGCTTTATAATCCAAAAAATTCCAAATTAATAATAAGTCATTTAGTGTAATCATCGCAGCTCTATAGTTTGGATTTCGTTCTTACAATTTTTCCTGCTTATAATTCTACTCTTGTAAATAATAATTATTTGTTATGTAGTGCTCATAGTGATAATTTTAATGGCTGCATAATAATTGGACTCATAATTTATAATTTACTTGGATTGTTTATAGTATTTAATATTGATATAAACTTCAAATATTAAATATGAACTGTTGTACTTATTTTTTCTTAGTTTGATAGATTTAAATTATGATAAATTTCCGGGATGAATATTAAAGCGATGAATATTTTTATGGCTTACAATACATGTTACCCAGTCAGCCTCCAGAAGTGATATACCAGTTGACATTCCGTATCAGTAATACATAAATATACCAGATTCATCACAGTCTCATTAAGGTAGAATGGTCAATACTGTTTCCTCCATTTTTTGTTATAAAATGGAACCAGTTTTAATTATATATCTTTGATTTTTTTTTGTAAAGTCAAGAATTTCTTCCTACTCATTTTTATTTCATTCCTGTGTTGTATATTCACATCACTGATTATATTGCTGTTTTGTCTTATAAATTTGAATTGGTTTACGTTAGATAAATTAATAGATAAACTTTGTTATATTTAATATTACTTTTATAAATTTCCTTTCTGTCGTGGAGATTGATCCATCCCCCCAACTTTTCTAGGTTTTGGATGAATTGAAAGTGTTAGAAAAATACAGTACATTTAGCTGGTGTGTTTTAACTGTTATATGAGTAGCTTCAACAGCTCAATTTTAAATTTTGTTCTGATTACACAGCACCAAAGAGGCCGTATCTGTTCAATGATGTGTGTGTGTGTGTGTGTACAAATAATTTTCAGGTCCAAACTGTTTAACTCCTTGGAAATTTCAAGAGTCTGACATGGCCGACCTGCCTGGTAATGTCCTTCTTCACTACACTGCAAAGGTCAGAATAAATGCATGGATTGCTCATTCAGTTGTAACTATGCTGTCTATGAAGTGTAGAATTCGTTTTTAAATTTATTTTGTCATTTCAGTGGGTAATTGAGAAGTAAGAGTTTGAATTGCCATTAAAAATTATTACTTTTCAAAGGAAGATGCAAGGCATTAAAAATAAAGGTGTGCCTCTGAACTACGGTTCAAATGTGATCATTAGTCATCCCAATAGTATGAATGGGAACAGATGTAGTGGGAATTTGTACTAATGAGTAGACTTCAGTTAATGAAACTGTTTAAATGTTTTTCTCCTACTTTTTTGGACAGAGAGAGAAAACAGAATTTGCTCAACATTTGCTTTGTACTTTTAAAAATATGATGTTAGTCTGAAAAAAAATGAAACGTTTACTTAGGAGAAAAAGAAACCACCTATAAGTATACCATGCTTAGTCCTTTTTTCTTGGACAGAAAGGTCAGCAAAGACTGAGGGGAAGAAGATCAAAGGTAGAACTGGGAGGAAGAAAAGGGAGAAGAGTCATAAACAATCAGTTGCCTTCATTATATTCAATGTGTCTTGACACAGAAAATGCTTTTGCTCTGTGAGATTATACATTATAGAATTTTTTTTCTAGTTTAGCCTGCTAGTATATGACCATAATTTATTACATTGAATATTCATTTGTTATAGCCAGTCTAATAAAATTTACTTTATCAGTTGGTATTTCCCCCTTTTTATTTTGATTAATTTCAAATGTAGAGAGAAGTTGAAAGAATTGTAAGGTGAAATCCTGTATAATGTTCGCCCAAACTTCCCAGTTTTCAACATTTTACCACAGTTTTCTTTATCTTAAATCATTTGTGAAAGCAGATTGACATAGCTATTAAGGCACTTTAATCTTAACTTTTTACCCCCACATAATCATTAACCTATCTAAAAAATTATCAATAATTTAGATACTATATAACCCATATTCGAATTTTCCCAGTTGTCCTTAAAATACTTGCTTAGTCTTGTAAAAATTTAACTCTGGGGGCCCTGGTTTGGTGACTTGGTTGGAGCATCATCCCGTACACCAAAAAAAAGGTGGCAGGTTTGACTCTGATCAGGACACATACTTAGGTTTCCCTGGTGAGTGCATGTATAGGAGGCAACTGATCCATGTTTCTCACATCGGTGTTTCTCTCACTCTGTGTCTGTCTCTCTGTCTGTCTCCCTTCTCTCCCCCACCCCGACCTCCCTCCCTCCTTCTCTCCGTCCATCCCTCCCCCTTCCTCTCTCTAAAATCAATAAATATATCCTTGGGTGAGGATTTTAAAAAATTATTTTAAAAAGTTTAGCCCTGGATCCATTTGAGGTTCATATGTTGCATTGGATATAATGTTGTTGAGTCTCTTATTTTTTGTTTGTTTCCTTTTTAACTTTTTTCTAAAGATGTATGTTTACCAAACTAGATTTAAGTTATTTCTTGTCAGAGGCTATATTTTATACCTATTTTCATTACAACTGTCTAGTATAGGGAGATAGGAAATAATTACACTTAATCCTACCTAATGAATTTGATATATTATCTATCTAGACATGTGATCGCTAACTGGGTCTTTTTGATATTATAGCTGTCATATTTTTTAAATGTAACTTTTAAAAATTAAAGGTTGAATTTTTACTATTGGAAGTAAAATTTTTATAATACTAAAAATATAGCCATTATTGTTGTTTCTCAAGAAACGAAACATGTCCGATATATTCAGTGAAACAGTTTATTGGAGGAGTATTTCTTGAATGAGTGATAATGGCATGCTTCATGGGTTCTCTGGTTACGTAAGTTTGGAGGGATGTTGCATTTTGTATATCCCCCTTGGAGACTAATGATATGCTTGGAAAATCCTGCTATTAAAAAAACTAATTTACTTTTGTTTTATCCTAGTTTTTCACCAGTTATTTGAACTTAGAACACATTTTATATTTTATCTCAGTAACATGCTAGTTTGGGAAAAACTGCTATGGAGGATTTTTTAACAGTCAACAGTTTTTTATTTTTGTACTCATTTTTAGGAGGTGTTTAACCATCTCTTAGTTTAAAATTTGAGTTTCTTCTCTGTGCCAAGAATTGTCTGAACTTTTAGGATACAGAGATGAATAAATTAAAGCCTGTGGCTTTATGAAGCTTAAAATTGTAAAGTTACATTAATGTGTAAAAAATTAAGTGCAGTATAATTTTATGAGCATTTTTCTGTTTAGCTACCCCTTGTTAGGTGTTTATAACATTAAGCTCTATACTAAATTCTTTATATGTATTTCATTTAATCTTCACAAAAGCTCTGAGGGATGACATGGCATTTTATCTGTATCTTTTCTAAGCTCTGGTTTCCTGAGAATGAGCAAAGATAAATAACTTACCTAGCCTCAGTTCTAGTGAATGGCTAGCCTGTTTAATTCATATCCTTAACCATTATATAGTATGCCTGTACTAGAGTTATGTACAGAATACAGTGTGGCACAAAGGAAGAGTGGTTTGTTTTTCCAGGAGGTTAGATATCATAGAAAAGATGGCTTGATTTGTGTTTGAAGGGGCAAAGTTGAGGAGGGATGTGGAAGGCACAGTGAGCAGCAACTTTACAAAGGCATAAAAGTGTTCTGTACGTATTTGGGTAGAGTGTATGAAGCAGGAAGAGACGATGACAGGAAATGAGATTAGAGACCAAGTGAAGGCCAGATAATAGCAAACCTCTTATACTAGGCCAAACCGTAGGCATTGGGTAGGATTTTTAAGCAGAAGAGTAATACAAAATTTGCATTTTAGGAAAAGGTCTGAAGTTGTGGCACGGAAGTAAAATTGGAGGTATAGGAGACAGGCAGTCATACCATTATGAAATTAGGTCATTGGTGCACAGGTACTGAAAGTAAGGTAGTAGTGGGAGAAAGACATTACTGTCTCTGACACTAATATAGTTTGCACTGAGTTACATTTGTTTTATTAAAGTAGTTTTTTCCAGTTGCCTTAAGAGGAAAGCAACAGCTGCATCATCTGTGTTGCATTTGTAGGTTTCTTTATTTCATTTGCAAGTAGGGATTAGAGTCAAGGATGCTTCTTTACCTGCAGATTCACAGATTGGGTGTGAAGTTACTTGCTTTAGAAGCCTTTATGGAGTTTCACACTAAGCTCTTAATCCGAATATACATAGAATCAGTCAGTAACATGAGGGAAAATAGTGTCTTACTCATGTGGTTGGATTTTCATATTGTAATATATTGTCCTGTTCCGTGATTTCTATATCATACTTTAGTCACACTTTAGAAAAAAACCCCACCCAAGAGAAACATCAATGTGAGAGAGGAAACATCGATCAGTTACGTCCCCTACGTGCCCCAGCCAGATACTGAACCTGCAACCTACATCTGTACCCTGACCAGAAATCAAACCCTCAGCCTTTTTGGTGTACAAGACGAAGCTCCAACCATCTGAGCCATCCAGCCAGGGCTTTAGTCACACTGTTTATATGGATCATGAAATTGTGTTTAGGGAAGTACTAATGGGAATAAAACATTGAATTTTTTTAAAAAGCGAAGAACATCTTCGTACATCTGTTGGTTTAAGAAGAGGACAAATTTAAAACTGTGGTTGGTGAATGGTAAGTTCTAGCAGTAGCTCATCTGTCAGGTAACAAGCAGCAGTAACTTGCATTTGGTGAATGAGTACTTTAGAATTTAGTCCTTGATTCTTCTAAGAAACAGAGAATAGTAATACTAAACTTAATGTTGTAGGCATCTTATCATTAACTATACTATATACTTTTTAAAATTTTGGTGAAATGTTCCATCTGTAGGTAAAGTTAGTTTTGTCTTTATTGCACTTAGCTGTTTGCCATGTTTTTTGTTTGTTTGTTTTGTTTTTTATTCTTAGGCCTGCAAAAATTCAATCTGTCTTGATTTATCTGCTAACTGTTTGCATGGAAGGTTAACAGGAAACAAAGTAGTGAACTGGGACATTAAGGTAGGTTAATGATAAATGGCAGACGACATACTATTGTAAGTTTATTGACCCTTAATTATGGTTTTTCTTTTAAGCACCACCAGATTGATCTGAATAATAAGTCACCATTAAAATGTTTGCAGGCAAGATACACAGTTTGAAGGATGAACAAATAAGTAATGAATGACTGATTTGCTAGAAATTTAGTTTTTAAACATGCCATCAGCTTAATACTTATGAGAAAAATATGAAGGGGGACAAACCCCCCCCCCCAAAACTGGAATTATCTTCTGGAGAGCTGTACCCGTATAGTACAGGCTTCCCCTGCTAGGTGAGTGTTCTAGAACCCTAGAGTGTCCTAGGTACCAGCTGGTGGTGTTGTGAGAGGCTGCATTCGGCTTCAGTGAATTTTATTTCTTTGAAGATTCTCAGCCTGTTTGCCCCTTTCATGACGTGTGATTTACAAGTGCACTTGCTCAGACCATGCTGAGTGTTCAGCAGTTTTTGACCAAAACACGGCATGATCCCTGTGCCCTGTGCTCCCTATTCACCTGATCTTGCCCCAAGCAACTTTTTTTTCCCCCAATGAAAACCTTCAAAGGGAAACGTTTTGCCGATGTGGAAGAGGTGAAACGAAAAACAGCAGAAGCACTAAAAGGCATCAAAATCAACACGTTCAAAAACTATTTTGAGTAGTGGAAAAAAAGCCTTGATAGGTATATTGCATCAAATGGAGAGTACTTTGAAGGTGACTAAAGTTTAAATATGTAAGAATAAATACACAAATTTTTATAAATACCATTTTTGGGGGATCCCCCCTTGTATACTGTCTTAATTAATCGCACCTCCTGTTAAGGTATTTAATCCCGAAAACTATGTAGCAGATTTCAGCCCCTTCTCGTCACTTAACACCAGTTGAATATACTTAGTCTTTCAGTGGAACAAATCATTAGAATAATTCTGTGTAAAAATGAACCCATCAGTTATTATTAATCTCACATTATTTGTGTGGTATAAAGCTTTCTTCTGTTTGATTTTAAGAGAACACTATTTATCTGTTAGCATAGTAAGGTTTATGATATGTTTACCAGTTTATAAGTTAACTTTTACCATCACTGTAAGATTGGTTTACAAGACTTGTAAATACGAAGACGTTGTTGACAAACTTGAACTGGGTCTACATGGCAGTTTAGAACATTTTAGCAGTTAATAATAGCTAACGTTATACAGACTCACCATATGTCAAGCACCAAGCACTTTTAGTATATTAGCTTACTTAATTCTTGTAATAACTTTACAAAGTGGGAATTAATATCCTCATTTTAGAGATGAGAAACTGAGGCAGAGAAATTAGCAACTTGTCAAAACATATGGAGTATATTTTGTTAAGCTGCCCAAAATAGTCACTTTGATATTTGGTTGAAACCACCCACTCCACCTTTTTTGTTAACTAAAATTAGAGGAGTCAGTCATATTTCTTTTGCCTAGTATATTGTTAGGGTTTTTTTCTATGACTTATTCTCCTAATTGCCTAATTGCTGTGTGACAGTTTCCTCTTATGTCATTAGTGTTACATTATAAAGTCAACTTACAGGGTCATGTTTAGATTGTCTATGTTTGGAATTCCTGAACTTTGGAAAACAGGTGCCGTAAAGAATGGTCTGGCTTATTCTCTGTTGAGGATTGATTACGGTGACTGCTGAGGCTGCTCTTGACAGCATATGCCCATACGAGAGTTTTGTCAGCTTAGAATACACCATGCATTTCCTAAAGGCTTAGGAAATTATCACTTCATACACAGTGTGTAGATATTAAATGATAAAATTGCCCTTGATAAAACTGTGTAGATATTAAATGATAAAAGATTTAAAAAATTGTCATTTTGTTTTTCAGGACATCATAAACTGCATAGGTGGATTAAATGTACTCTTTCCTCTATTGGAGCAAATTAGCCATATCAGTGAAGGACAGATTCCTGAAGGAGTGAGTGAAAGAACAGTTTCTGAATTGATAACACCTGTAGAAGGAGACTGGGTGGTATCGACCCCCACAAAGACATCAGGTATTAAGATGAAATTAAAACAAAATAGTCTTTGAAAAATTTGAGAATTAATGACAAAATGTATTAAAATGTCTTGATACCATTAGGAAGAAATTTAACCATTTGTAGCTGAAGTGGTGCATCCCCAGTTTTACTAATGTAGTTCAGAAAGTCTATAATACTTTGGTCAAAAACTTAAGATACTCATTTTACTCTTATCCTTAATTTGTACTCTTAATGAAAATATGACATTATTAAATTTATGGTAGAGGAAATATTTATGTTTGTATATAAGTATACAATATGCAGTTGCTGCTTTCTCTTGATATTTGTGTTCTACAAGTCACCTTTGGAGACAGATTTCTTAAGCAGATTCTTTGTATGTTAAAATATTTATTATGATATAGAAAATGTGATGTAAAAGTGATTAGAGTAATTATGATAATTAATGACATGTTCACAATTCCACAGAGTCAAGACTTGAGAGAAGTTTAGTTGCAACATTTATCTTGATTGTGAAACACTTTATTCAAAGACATCCTATTAACCAGGACAATCTTATTTACTCCCATGGAGTTGCCACTCTTGGTGTCTTGCTTCAGAAGGTGAGCTAGTCTAACATCAGATGCGGCTGACGATTATAATTGCAGTTATTGTTGGGGTTTTTCTTCCTGATAAGTAAATTTATTTTTTTAAATCACACTATCACACTATTTTAGCTTGTCATATTAGTGGATATAATTTACTTCATAAGTAGATGTTAGGAACTATTGAAGAATTACTAACGTAACAGGACCTTGTTTGTTAGCTTTGTTATTTGGGATATTTGATCAATTTATATTAGGAAAATACATTCTAGCATTACTTCAGAAAAACTAATGTTTTAAGTTGTTTACATTTTTCTAATCAAGATTTTTATATTTAGTAGATGTTCTAAATAGGTTATTTGAAATTAGAGCTTAATAACAATTATTTAAACTGGGACCTTTTTCTGTGTGGATTTTAGGTGCCGAACACTTTGATGGATGTTAATGTATTGATGGCAATTCAATTACTAATTGAACAGGTATCATTAGAGAAAAATATGCAGCTCCTGCAACAAATGTATCAGTATTTACTCTTTGACTTCCGTATTTGGAACTGTGGAGATTTTCCCTTTCGAATCGGTGAGAGCAGGCTGTTAGATAAAATCTTACAGTTGTTTATAAATTTATAACTACATATATGACTTTATTTTAGTTATATCATTTAAAAGTGAACTTTCTGTTTTTAGGCCACATACAGTATCTTTCCACCATCATCAAAGACAGCAGAAGAGTTTTCCGGAAGAAGTATGGTGTACAGTTTCTCCTAGATTCACTTAGGATTTATTATGGGTATGATGTGCTTACTCCTTCTCAGTATGCTCTTTTCTGCTTGCTACTTGATTGGAATGTCTAGGTTGTTTATTTTTCCAGCAGGATAGTGTGGAGGTCAAAATGATGAACAGTGGATCATGTACTTTGGGTTTGATCCTGTGTTTCATTAATTAACTAACTGTAGGCAACTCGCTCAACTGGTTTTGTGCATAGATTTTCTGTTCTGGAACAAGGAGATAAAACCAAGAACACCTGGTGGTTGTGTTGAGCATTAACATTAAATAAGTTAGTGATGTATAAAGCACTTTGAACAGTGTCTGCCACATAGTGTTACATAAGTATAAGATATAAATTTATATCTTTTGTCATTGAAACTTCTAACTTTAGAAGGTTTACTATTTAGAAAAAGAAGCAAAAGATACCATGAATTCTTTTTTTTAAATTTAAATTTATTAATGGTTAATAACATTATGAATTGTAATAATTATATGGAAACATCTTTTTTAAATTATGAATTTTTTATATAAAAAGTACACAAATATAAAAATTTTTAATATTAATTCTTGCACTTTTACTTTCTCTTTCAGAAGTGACTGTAAATATAGTGAGCTGTCTCTAGATGAGATCCGAACAATAAGGAGTTCTTTGTATGGCCTGATTAAATATTTTCTGTGCAAAGGTGGAACTCATGAAGAGATACAAAGTATTATGGGCTACATAGCTGCTATTAATGAAGAAGAACAGGTATTAGGCCCAAGATTATCTAATTTTTTTAAACATTTAAGTTGCTATATCATCTTCTTTTACACTTACACATGTATAATAAACATTTTAAGAATAAAATGTTTAAAGTGTCACATATAAGATTATTCTGTTGAAGAAGTAAATTTTATCTTCTAACAGAAAGTTTAATAAACTAGGTGGCAGCATAATAAAATATTTTAATGAAGTAGAAAGTAGGATGTGGAAATAGTTGCTTTATCTGGCAATTCTTAGCCTATTTTCATAGGTCACATAATATATATTGACCTGTCATCAGCGTTACTGGACAGATTTCTAACATGAATTTGAACATAACATGGGTTTATAAAAGTTTTACATAAAGTAAATTGTGAATGTATTTGTATTTTTAAGTATTTTTATATACATTATTTATTTATAGCTCAGAACTACTCTGTAACACAGTGGTTCTCTATAGTTTCTGGCCAACTTTACCTGGAACTCTTTAGAAGTAAAAATACACTGTGGAATCAACCCTTCCAGATAATTGTGGTACATGGTAGAATTTGAGAAGCACTGGTATAAAATATACAGACTGGGAATTACTCTTCCCACTTGTACATTTGGAAATATATGTTCAGAGTTATTAGGTGACTTAACTTAAAAAGTCACAGAACTGATAAACCTGGGACTAGGAAAATCTGAGTATATTTAATCTGAGTATTTTTCTGTACTCTTTCTGTGTA
This sequence comes from Mormoops blainvillei, assembly GCA_004026545.1. Taxonomy (NCBI): domain Eukaryota; kingdom Metazoa; phylum Chordata; class Mammalia; order Chiroptera; family Mormoopidae; genus Mormoops; species Mormoops blainvillei. The sequence continues at coordinate 147,444 of PVJD01001996.1, forward strand.
TCACTCTCAACACCAAGTTTGAGCACTTGACCCTGTATCATGAAATATTTATTGTTTACTCACTCAATGGTTACATGACTTTATAATTTGTATTATATAGATAAGTTAACTTCGGCAATTTTCGTGTTAGGTTGGACTACTTCAAAAGCTTCTCATTGTTTAGAATAATGAGTAGCCATTTTATTTTAGCTCTTTTGTCACCTGCTATGATTCATTGCTAGTGATATTTTATTGGTCACTTTAAAGAATTATTGAAAATGTAACTATATATATATACACACACGCACATACACACATATGTGTATATAAATATACCCATGTGTGTATAAAATAATACTAGCCATTGTAGATTAATAATGATGAATCAATTATCATTTTTACTTTTAGCCTGATGGAGACAGGAGTGAATAAGAGAGGTTTATAAATAATTATGTAACAAAAAAGAGTATGGTAACATCTATAAAAGAGATACAAAGTCCTGTGAGGTTTTCACTAGACAGCATTACATGTTGAGGAGACCAAGAAAGGCTTTATGAAGAGATGTCTTTTCATATAGACAAAGCAGGACAGGTGAGGTTCAGGAGGTAAATATGATAGTGAGAAGATATATAAAAGGAAACAGAATAAACCAAAAGCATAATGGAGTAAAAGCCACGGTTTAGAAGACATTGGATAGTTCAGTTAAGCTAGAACATTAGGGTATGTAGGATTTAATTAAATAACTGTGGTTTATGATTTTATTTGGCTTCTATATATGAGTGAAGTTATTTGTTCTGTGTTATTTAATTTGAAAAGCTCTTCGGAATTTTGGATGTACTCTTTAGTCTCCTGCGTACCAGCCCAACTAGAGGTCAGCTTTTCTTACTGCTGTTTGAACCAGGAAATGCTGACATACTTTATGCCTTGCTCTTAAATCAGAAGTACTCTGACAGACTAAGAGAAACCATTTTTAAGGTAAAAATATTTTTTAAATGTCTTTATATTTTGGAGGAGTTATGGTAGATGAATTTACTTGGAATATAACATTTCACAAACAAATTCTTTTTTCATATCTACTGTCTAATTTTAAGTTGTCACATTTGTTTTGATACATTTTTTCATGTTTTTGTTAGCATATTAAAAAACTAATTGTATTGTAATAGCAATTATTTCTGTGGAAAATGTACATCGTCATACTATCCTCAATATAAAATCTCTCATTTGCATTTTGACTTACGGTGGGTCTACATGGGAGATCATAACTAACCTTATGTAGTATTCACTGTTTGTTAGGCACTTGGAATAATTTTATGAAGTAGATATTATTTCTGTCCCCATTTTACAGATGAAGAACCTGAGGCAGAAAAGATAGTAACTTGTCAAAGGATATAAAACATATTTTACTTTATTTAAAAAAAATTTTTTAAATAACTTTTGGGAGATAGCTAGAGACGGACAGACAAGACAGAAAGAGAGAAAAATAGAAACATTGATTTGTTGTTCCACTTATTTATGCATTCATTGGTTGATTCTTGTATGTGCCCTGATGGGGGATGGAATCCACAACCTTGGTGTATTGGGATGACACTCCAACCAACTGAACTACCCAACCAGGTCCAGAACATATCCTAAACTATCCAGAATATGCCAAACTCTGAACTTTGGCTGAAGCCGCCCACTCCACCTTTTTTGTTAATTAAAAACAGTGGAGTCAGTCATAATTTTACTGCTGAATACGTTTTTTTTCCTTATGATTTATTCTACTGTTTGTAATGCTTAATTACCTTACAATATTGTTTCCTCTTACATCATTAGTGTTACATTATGAAGTCGACTTATGAGGTCATGTTTGGATTACCTGTGTTTGAAATCTCTAAACTTTAGAAAACCAAGGTGCACTAAAAATGGTCCTACATAGTTTCTTGCGTATTGGTTATGGTGACCCCTTAGGCCACTCTCAAAAGCATCTGCCCATACAGATGTTCCTTTATGGAGATTCAATGTTATTCTTCAGAAATGGCTGTGGAGGGATTGTTCATGATATCATTTTCAAGATTACCCTTTCTGTATATGATTTCAATATTTCACTTTGAAAAATGTTGTCCTTAGTCCAAGAAGCATGGGACTAATTTCTTTGCCCATTTTAGCAAATGTGTGGGTCGCTTCGTTAAATGTTTGTTATTAAAAATTATTTTGATAACTGTTACATAAATGGATTACTAGATTGATCTAGAAGTGTCTTTGTTCTTTTACAGAACGCACCTTTGTTCCTCTTACAAACTGCAGGGTTTTTCCATCTTTACCTTAGCCATTAAAAGAAAATTTAAATTAATTCATCTGCCAAGATATACATGTAAACTAGAAATTTTTTTAAGATTTTACCTATTTGTCTTTAGAGAGAGGGGAAGTAGGGAAAAAGAGAGGGAGAGAAACATCGCTCAGTTGCCTCCAGTACAGATCCAAACCCACAAACCAGGCATGTGCCCCGACCCGGAATTAACTGGTGACCACTTGCTTTGCAAGATGATGCCCAACCAACTAAGCCACACTGGTCAGGGTGTAAACTAAACGTTTTACATAGTAATTATTCTAATACAGATGTGTTTTGATTCTCTTTTTTTTAAATTTAAGGAATAAAATTATGCTCCAGAAAAACTATTAAACCAATATTTTATTCCATATTAACCTAAGTGACAAACTTTTCTTAGTTCTCTAAATTGAGAAGACTATATTTACTGTTGTGACCAGGTTATGGAACAAATGTTGAAATGCACAAATGTTTATGAACGAAGTAAACAACGTATTCGACTCAGAGAGGTTGGCTACTCGGGATTGGGACTCCTTCTAAATGAAGCACCTGTTAATACTTCTCTCATTAAAAACCTCACCAATCAGATCATAAATACAGGTATGCCTCTGGCTGATGATACTGATGATTTTTAAGAAATGTTCTTCATAGTAACATACTTCTATTTGATGGTTCTCAGTTATTTTTTTCCTGAGGTTCTTTTTTTCCTCTTTCCTCCGGTTGCTTTTTAAATTATCTCTTATTTGATCAACAAGGCTTTCTTTGGGTGCTGTTTCTTATTTACCTTTTTTTTCCTTCCTAGGACATAACACAGTGCCTTACTTGGTAGGACTTTGGTTAATGCTTATTGACTGAGTGATGAGTAAATAAATAATTGAGTCTCTATAACAAGAAAAAGACACTAGAGAAAATATGTACAAAATCCTTTATCTTTTTTCTTTCTGGAACTTAAATTCTTAAAGGCAAAATAAAAACTAATTTCAGATTTTTTTATAAACCTTTTTTTAGTACGTACTAAAAACTGTAAAATTTATATCAGATGCTAGGAGCTCAAAAGGTAAGATAAGGTCTTTGTTTTGAGTAGTTTACCATCTTGTAAATAAGACAAAGCATGTACTTAAAAAGATAACAGTAAAAGAACCAAGTAGTATGGACAGTATGTTCACGCAATCAGAAGTAGTATTTACAGTTTACTCAGAATATGTCAGTCATTTTAAACCTGTTTTCTGGTAAACTTTAAATATGTCTCTAATTTCTATTTAAAAAACAAGCAATTGTTTCAGCATTTATATAACTATTACCAACAGCTCTTTCTTTGAGAAAGGACTTGAAAAAGAAGAAGAAAGCTAGAGGCATCAAACTTACTGTTTTTAAACTATAATACAAAGCTATAAAAATCAAAACAGTGTGCTGCAGGTGTAAACACAGACACATAGACCAATGGAACAGAATCAAGAAACCAGAAATAAGCCTATGTATGTATGACCAACTAATATTTGACATAGGATCTAATAATACTCAGTGGGGAAAAGATTGCCTTGTCAATAAATGGTGTCAGGAAAACTGAGTATCCACATAGAGTAGAATGAAAATGGACCCCTGCCTTATTCCACTCACAAAGATTAACTCAAGTGGATTAATGATTGAAATGTAAGACCTGAGCTGTAAAACTACTAAAAAAAAAATAGGGAAAATCTTGACATAGGTCTTGACAGTGATATTTTGGATATGATACCAGAAGCACCAGCAAAAAAAGTCAGAACAAGTGGGACTACAGCACATAAGAGCTTCTGCACAGTAAAAGAAACCATCAACAAAATGAAACGGCAACCTACAGAGTGAGAGAAAATATTTGCAAGTGAAAATCTGATAAAGGGTTAATATTCAAAATTTATAAGGAAATCATATAACTCAACAGCAAAAAAAAATCCAATTAAAAAATGAACAAAGGACCTAAATAGATATTTTTCCAAAGATGACGTACAAATGACCAACAGGTACATGGAAAAGGTGCTCAACATCCTTAATTATCAGTGAAATGCAAGCCATAGCCACAAGATAACACTTCACACCTTTTAAGATGACAGTTATCAAAAAGAGAAGAGGTAAGTCCTGGTGAAGATGTGGAGAAAAGGGAACCCTTGTGCACTGTTGGTGCTAATATAAATTGGTGCAACCTTTCTGGTAAATGGTATGGAGGTTCTCCAAAAAATTAAAAATAGAACTACCATATGATTCAGCAATCCCACTTCTGGATATATATCCAAAGGAAATGAAATTACTGTTTTTAAGAGATCTGCACCCCCGTGTTCATTGCACCATTATTCACAGTAGCCAAGACATGGAAACAACTTAATTGTCCATTGGCAGATGAATGGGTAAAGAAGACACGGTTTATATAAATATATACAATGGACTATTAGCCATATAAATGAAGGAAATCCTGCCAGTTGTGACAACATGGAAAAACCTGGAAAGCATTCTGCTAAGTGAAACAAGTCAGAGGACAAATAATGTATGATCTCACTTCTGAGTGAAATCCAAAAAGAATCAGTTCATACAAACAGAGTATACTGGTGGTTATTAGGGCTGAGGGAGTGGAGAAAATGGGCTAAAGTGGTCAAAGGGTACATACAGACTTTAGATGAGTAAGTTCTGGGTATCTAATATATAGCATGGTGACTATAGTTAACAATATTATATTGTATAACCGAGAGTTAGTAAGATAGCAGATCTTAAATGTTTTTACCACAAAAAGAATTGTCAACTATGTGAGTTGATGGTTGTATTAACCTTATTGTGGTAATCTTTTTACACTATATTAAAATCACCACTTTATATACATTCAACCTATACAATTTTTATGTCAGTTATATTTTATTAAAGCTGGGAAATAATAAAAGGCATATATTGACAGCAAAAAAATAAAAATGAAACAGTTGTTTCAGCATTTATATTACTGTTACCTACAGTTCTTTCTTTGATTATCTCTGGAATTGAATTTTAATTTTTTTTTCCCCACCACAGATACTGCAGTTAATTTCAAAGATTTGTTATCTGTGGTATATATATCTCACAGAACATATGTAAATGTCAGGGTGGTCATCTGCAGAAAGGTGAGTAAACTTTTAAGATATACTTTAAAAATAGCAGTGTCATTGTACTGGGAGTAACTTTTAGATCAAGTATTGCACCCGATGTGTTTTAATATTTGTTATTTTATAAATGATACAATTTTATAGTTTCCTTTTTTGAGATTAATTTTCATGTACTCACAATTGGCATTTAAATTTGTTTTTGTTACCCTTATCTAGATGGGCTCCTGGAAATATGTAGAGCCTTTCTAGAATCAAAAACCTATTACCAGAGAATCGTTTCTTTATTAAGAACTTTCAGTGATTATGACCATCTCTAATTCATTTACTGTATTTTCGATTTCTGAATCTTTTGAACTCTGGGAGAAATTTTCCATAATTTGTTTATGGCTATTCCAATGATTTGCCTTCAGTGTACTCATTTAGCCTTGAACTAAGTCAACAATTAGTTATCCCCTGTAATGCTTTCTGATTATAGCCTCTCTATTCCAGTGGTAACCACTGACCTGTCTAGTATTTAATTTGCTTCTTTGCTTTTTTCTAAAATTTTACTTCCTGATTATGTCACTATTTTTACATCAGTAAATGAGAAAGATATATATCCACGTCGTTTTATCCACATAAAACTATGGCTGCATAGTTTTTCATCTTTTGGCTATTTTAGAAAGTATTGTCTGGTTTCTTGTTGATGGATATTTAGGTGGTTTTTCCTTTTTTTTTTTCCATGTTAATAAACTTTAATCAAGAATACTTTTTGCATATATTTTTACCTCTTTGTGTTAATATATTGGTAAGACATACTTCATGAAATGGAATTCCGGTATCAAAGGGTATTTACACTTTGCATTTTGATGGATTTTGCCATATTGCCCTTGAAGCAGGTCATGTAAATTGATCCTTTCCTTTCTGTGTGCAATTAGGAACAGCTGTCAGTACAACCTAGTTTTTATCCAAGCAGAGCTTAATTTGGAAGAAAAAAGAATTGGTTTTCTGCCCCTGCAGAGTGATGGTAGCTCACTGATTGATAGCATTAGTGAAGAAAGAAACTTCACATGTCATTGTCTCTCATTACTTTCTATATCAGCATCAGTGTACATTAAAACTATTAATATTGATGTCCCTACCAACATTATTCATCTCCTGATATAAACTTGTCAGAGTTAGAAATTCTAATAAAAGAGGTTCTTTTAATTAAATTTCTGAGAATTTGTTTTTATTCCACAAAAAAAAGTGAAACCATCCCTGGCTGTTGTGGCTCAGTGGATTGAGCACTGGCCTACAAACCGAAAGGTTGCCAGTTTGATCCCCTGTCACGGCACATGTCTGGGTTGCTGGCCAGGTCCCCAGTTGGGAGCATCTTCCTCTCTTTCTCTCCCTCCCTTCCTCTCTCTAAAAGTAAATAAATAAATTTAAAAAACACAAAAAAGTGAAATCAGTTGGATATTGGAGGTCATACACATTGCAATGTCAGTGTCTACTCTTTAATTTTCTTATTCTAGCGAAATAGCAGCTTCCATTTTATTGGAATTGGTTTTTTTGGAATTAAAGTTTCAGTTTTGTTTTGTTTATACAGTTTGGAGTGAATGAAAAAAATGTCTTCGCAAAAACAACCATTAAATTTGCCAGGAAAAAATCGAGATGGGAAAACCTTATTCTTGGGGCACTTAGCACTTAAGTTCTGTTCAGGTGTCTCGTGTGTTCTTTTTATTCCCCTAACCCTAGTACCAGCACTGTGCTGCTACACAGTAGATGTTTAGTATTTGCTAAACAAGTGTAATGGGCTCATGGAAAGTATTTAGTTAAGAGGGTATAACTTTATTACACTTTAAATATACCTTTGTTCTATTTAATATTTTCTCTCTGACCAAATTAAATTCATAACATGAGGGTGTTGACATGGGGAGGATTGTTAATCTTTTATCTTTCAGCAAATTTTTGAGTACATCCTCATTCTGTAATGAAATAAGTGGACTAGTTACAAACATAATGCCTGCCCTCCAAATAGTTTATGATCCAATTATAAACAACCTTTTGAAAGTATACCTTCTGAAAGTTTCTCATTAAACTACTTTGTCATTAAAATAACAGAAAAGAAATTGTTTTTTTATGTAAAGTACTGTGTTCTTTTTGATGAACTTTGTGTTCTGAATTTCTTTGCAGATTTTACAGATTTTGCAGTCCCAGCCAGATGCAGCACATCAAATATCTCAACAAGTGGGTTGGCAAGACACTTTGGTTAGGCTTTATTTTAAAGCAAATTTTGAAAATGGAAATACTCTTCATAAACACAATAAAGCTGTTTTAATGAAAGATAATGATAAAAATGTATCAGCTGAAGATATTAAGAGTAACTTTGATGAAAAGACAGATGATGAAAAAATAGACTCTTTTGCCTCAGCTGATGCGCCTTCAGATCACTGGAGTTTGGAGGATAGACACTCTCTAGATTCGAACACACCATTATTTCAAGAAGATAGCTCTGCGGGAGAATTGTCTTTCAAATCAGAGAATCAGGAAGAATTCTGGCACAATAACCCTTCACATTTAAGTTTAGATCTCAGTGGAATTGATTCCTGTGAACTGAGTGATAGTGGAAGTCAAATGCCAGATAGCTTGCCAAGCACACCATCCCCAGTAGAGTCTACTAAATCATTTTCTGTGCCATCGGACAAAGAAAGCAGCATCACAAATGACATGGGCTTTAGTGATGACTTCTCTTTACTTGAAAGCCAAGAGGTAAAGTACCTTATTTGTCCAAATACTGTTTTTATTTTTATGTGCCTGTGATATACTTCTAGTCCTTAGAAATGTATAATTATTAACAATTTCATTTTATATTCATTTCTGTCTCATGATCTAAGGTATTAGAAGCCTATAAGTTATTAAATTATGTGTGTCTTGACAACAAAGCCAGTGTGCTACTCATCCTTGTATCTCTCTAGGACCTACTAGTGAAGTTCCAGGTTCATCTAGACACTTTAATTATATGTTAAAGGGTTTCAGTCAGTATATGTGATGGCTCTTATGTGCTTTTAACATCCCTTCCCTCCAATAATTTAATATTACTTTATATTTTTATAGAGATGTGAGGAGGAGCTTCTTCAGTTACTGACAAATATTTTGTACTATGTAATGTGTAAAGGACTAGAAAAGTCTGATGATGATACTTGGCTTGAACGGGGACAGGTGTTTGCGGCACTAACTAAATCAGGAATATCCAGTGAGCTACTTCGACCATCAGATGAGATAAAACTAATGTAAGCATTCGATTGGTGACTTCCCCTCTCTTCTTGGAGTGGGCAGGAGCCTAAAATATTTTATTGAGCATTTATCCAGTATTCTGTGGATGTAGAGAAAAGGGGGAAACTTTGTTTTCATCTCCTTTTCTGTCATTGTCTTGGGATCTAGAAGAAATCCCAAAACTAGCTCCAATGTGAAGAGATTTAAATCTTAAATTAATTTGGGTTTTAAATCATTATATATTCCTTGTTGTTTAAATTGTTTTCTGCAGTATCTAAGCACTTGGTGCTTGTATTTTATGGCTTGTCCAAATTTGAGTGTTTCCATGTTAGGGGAAGGCAGTAGTGTTTTCATGAAAATTACTTCTCTAAAGTGTTCCCTGCTTATGAAAGAACACTAACAGTAACACATTAGGTGAGAATCACTTCTTTGTTTTCCACAGAGCTTGACCCACAGTAAGGCATAATAAGGCTTTCTTTTCTAATTTTCCAATTTTAGCTTTAAAGAAACTTTTAAGTATTTCATGGAGACTTGAATGTGAATTATTTTCATGGCTTTTTAATAGTCAAGTCAACAGGTAACTTTCACTTTGCAGTTTAGTATTAGGTGTATTAAAAATAGATACTCCAAAGATAAGAAAGTTGCTTCATTGTTATTAAATTCTTTCCGAGTGTTTTATTATGCTTGCCAGTGATGGTGTATCTTTGGAGATAAAGTCTTATGAAATAATAACTTTTTAAAAATATCCTACTATTTTTCTAAGTTTAAAATGGTTTTAAGAGAACTTTATTTTACTCTTAGTTTGCTGCAGAAGATGTTAGAATGGGCAGTCACAGAAAACAGAGAAGCAAAAACTAATACAGTAACTGCTGAAAATGCCTTCCGACTCCTGCTGATCACACAGGACTTTCTGCAGTCAGAGGGACTAGATAATTCAAACACATGGACTGAGAAGGTGCAGTAATACCTCTTTGAAATTATTTCTTTGATAGTGTAGGACTTTATTTAAACAAATTTTGTTTCCCCTCTTTTCAGAGTATTAATATTTCATCAGATGCAATAAACCATGGATAAGATATGCTAGTCAGATTTTGTTAGCTTGTTACTAAGATAACTCTTTGGGCTTTTACTAACTGTACACTGAAATAGGTTTGAAATGTTTATAATTTATTTAGTGTTGGGGAAAACTCATCATCAGTAGATTAAAGAACTGAATACTTTTCTTTTTTAATTTTTCCTTTGTGATAGCTTTTAGAGGATATAATGCTGCTCTTCGACTGTCTGTCAGTTTGGTATTGTGAAAGTCCAGCATGGGTAAAACTCTCTCAAATTCAAATCCAGTTGCTTCTGGGATTTATTGGAAAGGGTAATTTACAGGTTTGTCAATTTTTTTACAGTATTTTCTATGCTTGGAAGCATTATAGGAACTATTTGTGTGATAACTAAATGATATGTTTTCAGTATTTTAATTTTTTTATTCCAGTAATATTTATGATTTCATTCTAGTTTGTTTTGTGACGTTACAGAGAAGCTTGACAGTCAACTAATTATTTCTTCTCAATGTTTATGACTCAGTATAACTTTAAGGTCTCCTTTAGAGTGTATGTATACATAGCTTATAGTAGAAGGCATTATGCATTTTATATTTAGTGCAGCTAGGCACTATCATGCAAGGCTATTTATACATGTTCAGGTTAAGGCTCACACTTTAGGAAAATTATTTAAGTTGTTCATATCAAAATGATATCCTCTTTACTACTCCACTAATCCAGTTTTACATTCTATTTAATATTTTTTCATTCATCTAACATCTACTGAATATCTACCAAGTATTAGCATTGTGCTGTGTTTCCAAAATAAATAAAATATGGACCCAAGGAATATTTATTATTTATATTTTAAATTAAAAATTTTAAAGGTTGGTAAAAGTCCATATGAATGTTAGTCTGTCATCTTTATATTTACATTGGATGCTTGTGATTACATACCTGGATTAGTCATGACATGTATCCCATAACAATTCACCTGACTCTTTTTATTTTCTTCTGGTATTAGAATTTTAAGTACTTGGAGTTAAGGAGATCTGGATGAAGATGGTTTCTGATATGCATAAACTTGATACAGTATTGATCAGAACATGAGGAGATTAAAAATTTATAAGGTTGCTCTATTTTAAAAAGGCCAGATTTTTCAATAGCTATATTTTTTAATAGTAAAAGTAACACAAGATCTTTTGGAAAATACACAAAAGCATAAAGAGGAAAAGAATAAATGACATTTATTATCTCATGGCATAAAAGAAAATATTTTAGTATTCTTTATGCATGTATTTTTTCAGATGATTGAAATCATCAATATTTTAATAAATTTGTTTTTTTTTCTTTCTCACAATTACATCAAACTCATTTTCCCATGCTACTAACTTTTTAAAAGTAGGTTTTTTGGGGGGCTTTTTTCATAATCTTAAGAGCAGCACATGTTCATTGTAAAAAACATGGAGCCCTGGCTGATGTGTGTCAGTGGATTGAGCGCCGGCCTACGAACCAGTCGCTGGTTTGATTCCCAGTCAGGGCACATGCCTGGGTTGCAGGCCAGGCCACAGTTGGGGGTGCACGAGAGGCAACCACACATTGACGTTTCTCTCCCTCTCTTTCTCCTTTCCTTTCTCTAAAAATAAATAAATTAAATCTTTTTAAAAATTTAAAAAAAACATGGAAATTGCAGAAAAGCTAAACAAGAAAATGGGCATTGTGATACATGGGTGGTAAAAGTTTGAATTGTACAGCCTTTTAAATGCAGTTTGAAAATTTATGAACTAGGAACTGTAAAAAGTTACTACACTCTTTGTTTAGTAATTCTGCTCTGAAACTGTACCCTAAGATAGTAATCTGAAATACTGGCAGTCTTTGTACACATAGTCAGTCATTGTAGTATTCTTTCTTCCTTCACCTAGAAGTAGAATGAGAGTAGCTTTTTTGGCTTTTTCATTAATATTAACCTGATGACTGTTAAAGCAGTTGCAACCAGCATACTGTGTCGTTATTTACTTTAAATATTAGGACTCCATTTTGTTCTACTCATAGTCACTCTCTGTGTTTCTGTCCTTGATGAAATTTCACTAAATAAATGTCTGTTTGTTTAAATTGTTCAACATTAATTATCCAGTGCCTGTCCCAGAGTAGGGTTCTATAAATACATGTTAAATAAATGAGTACAGCACCTACAGATAAGACTGTTCCTATCTACCAGAAGTCAGTGATTTGAATTCTCACTAGCCACTTGTTTAATTTCATTCTTTCAGAAATGAAAGAATGTATCTCTAAGGTTGTGCATGTTAAAGGCTAGGAAAGGAATCTCTTCCCTTAAAAGAGTTTTCATAGAGCTCTCTGCAAAATGAATGTGGCTAGCACACTTGCTTTGCTTGGCACATACATATTAGCTAATTGCCAGTATTTAAGTATTAGGAAAGTTTACATACCAAGACTTCCAGGTTGTCTCTAAAGTGCAAGTGAGTGGTTGTTTAGAAATTCTGCATTTATTGGGATGCACTATGTGATCTCTGATTAGGCTGGTCCCCTGCTCTCCCAGTTGTCGTAGCTCAGCCACTGGTGGAGGAGCTTTCCCTGCATCTTTGTGGGGCATTTCCCATAGTAAATAAATCAGAAATAGGGAACCACGGCATCAGTATTTTTTGTACTTTCTCATGCGACTCTAATGTAGTACTCTTTATGATGAGATTATATCTGTGTGTGTGTAGTATGTGTTTATATTCAAAATTAAGGCAGTAGTCAACTAAATTCTTTTGTAGTTATTAAAAGCCTCCTTATACTTTTAAATAAATATATACACTTACATTTATTTTATACCATAATATAAAGTTAAAAACAAAGCACTGAATAGTCTGCTTTTTATATAAGCTGTATTATAAGAAACATGTAACATAAAATCGTAGAATATTAGCATTGGCATTTTCTGGTTGATGGAAAAAATGTATGACTTTTCCCCTTACATTTGTTGGCGTTTATTAGAATTAATTCAGATTCAAAGATTAAAATGAAGGGGTTTAGAGAAAATCTGTGGAGGATAGAGAAGCTTCATTAGCAGAAGTTAAAGTTAAAAGTAGAAAAGTAAAAGTTTTGAGCCTTCTTAGAGACTGCTTCTTCCAATGCTGTGCTGCCTTTCGGCTTGCGTGGGCAGAGTGCCTGAGGCCTCTTGTTGATTTGGCCTTTAAAGACCTGTGCACGCAGGTCAGACCAGCTTTTTGACACAAATGCATTTTTGAAAGTGATGTCAGATTCTAATGCCTTCTGTTTTATCTCTTGCTTTTTTAAATTTTGGAAATAATAAGATTCAAAATTGGAATTTAGTGTTAAGGGAGGAGACACTTTATATCATTTGTCCTGATGTGGTTTTAAGTCATCGATCTTTATCGTAGACAAAAGGAGTTCACTTTTTGACCTCATTTACCTTTCTATGTTGAGGTTTGAAATTAAAGTTAATAGTAATACAGAGTATTCCTTTGCATGGATTTGTGCCCAGAATATGTGTTTTCTTGGCAGCTTCAAGGATAATTAGATTTCTGATCAAGGACTTGGTCTCCTGTGTATGCATCCTTTATGTATCAGAATGCTTTGATTCCAGACAACAGAAACATCAGGTTCAACTGACTTAAGATTCATTGGCTCATGTAATTGAAAATTCTGTAGTTAAGATGATTTTAAGGCATGATGCAATCAAGTCTCCAGTTCCATTTATTTGCTGTTCTTGCAGCTCTTTTCTCCCATCATGTGTCAAGTTGTCCTAAATTTGGCAGTTCTTATTGTCACAGAATGACTGCCAACAACTATAGGGGCTACATGCTCACTTATTCATATCCACAGGAGAGTGCTTCTTCCTCTAGTCACTGTTGGTAGACAGTTCTTCATGGATCTCTTGTGTTTCTGCATGTCTTATGAATAGAGACACTGGATGCCTTTGTGTGGTCTTTCTGAGGAGGCATGTATAGTTAACAACTTTGGAAGACACAGATCATGTCTTCCCTCCAGAGCAAAAGGCAGGTTTGTTTACTGTCCCAGCTTATCATGCCCCTAGTAAAAAAGATACTGTCTCTCTCCCAGGCAAAGTTTAGGTGCACTTACTTCCCCATCAAAAAGGTTGGCTTTCCCTGTGCTCAGGGTTCCTCTCCTATAGTGCAGCCACCGTGTGTGCAGACGTCATCTAGTCCTGTTCATCTCTCCCCATGGGAAATGCAGTTTGGGGAACCACAGTAAACACTGATATTCTGGCTATTGCTAGTACTGTAGATCTTTGTTTCAACCCAGGAGTCTAATGTCTTCTGCCAGTATCTGTGAAACTATGGCAGGCTAACTTTTTAGCTTGGAGGTGAGATAAATTCTGAGACCCTTCACATTCCTTATCAGTTATTGTGTAGAGGTTCTGAATTTGCACTGATAAGGCTATCCCTGAATGAATCTCTGTGACAAAGACAATGATGTGAATTGAATGAAGTAGTCATTGTGGCAAGGGGTTGAATATTCTGTTTGGCTTTTGACCGTTAGGACCTGTTGTTAGAACTAGAGATGGAATCATGCCCCTGTCCTTGCAGACTTTAAGAGGAGTAGAATGGATGTTGGATGATTAATTATGCCCCACTACTTTACTGTGTATTGCAAATTAAACATGTGATACATTTATAATTTCTTAAACTTCAAGAAGAGTGAAAGAACTTTTGCTGTCACTAAGTGTCTGCTTCATTCTGCTCTTTCTCACCTGTTTTCCTCCAGGTTTGTGCAATGGCATCAGCTAAGCTAAACACCCTTCTGCAGACCAAAGTGATTGAAAATCAGGAAGAAGCCTGTTATATTTTAGGGAAGCTAGAACATGTTCTCAGTCAGTCAATCAAGGAACAGACGGAAATCTACTCATTTTTGATTCCCCTAGTCCGTACCCTGGTTTCCAAAATTTATGAACTTCTCTTCATGAACTTGCACCTGCCTTCTTTACCTTTTACCAATGGTAGTTCCTCATTTTTTGAAGATTTTCAAGAATATTGCAGTTCAAATGAATGGCAAGTTTACATTGAAAAATATGTAAGTTTTGTATTTTTTGAGTTAGATTTTTCTAAGTTATTTTATAGAAGTATATATTAAATTTTGTATATTTTTTTATAAGATTATACCTTATATGAAGCAGTATGAAACCAATACATTTTATGATGCTCATGAGAACATGGCACTTTATTGGAAGGATTGTTATGAAGCCTTAATGGTGAATATGCATAAAAGAGACCGGGAAGGAGGAGAAAGCAAACTCAAGTTTCAGGTAAAAATTGTTAAGTGCTTTTGGTATCTAGTTTTTTATGTTGATTTCAAGCATTTAATATTCAGGTGAGAGTAATAATAAGTCTGAACTTTGAAAACAAATAGTATTTCTGAAGGAAAGTATTCAGAATTGAAAGAAAAGCATTGATTAGTGAAAATTAAAAATTTACTATCAAAATGTTCTATATTTTGTGATTATGTTAAAAGTCCATTAAGCTGATAGCAGGTTTCTCTAAGGAGTCTGGGTATAAATCAGTGCTTAGAAGGAAATTTATAGCATGAAATATTTATATTAGAAAAGAAAAAAGACCTCAATAATTTTTTATCTTAATACACTAGAAAAAGGAAAGTAAGCTAACTTAGTTTCTAAATCAGTGAAATTGGAAGCAGAAAAACAATAGAGAAAAATCAATTAAACCAAAATCTAGTGATTCAAAATATCAATAAAATTGATAAAATTTCTAGCCAGATTGACAAAGCAAAAAAAGAAAAGTGAAAAATTAGTAATACCTGGAATGAAGGGGAAGTATCACCACGGACTTTACAAACATCAACAGAATAATAAAAGACTACTACAAACCAATATGAACATAAATTACATAAATAAAATGAATGAGTTTCTTGACAAATACAATTTTCAAAACTAATTCAATAATAAGTAGATAACCTGGATAGTCTTCTGTGTGTCAAAGAAATCAAATTTATTGGTAAAAAAAGGGTAATATTGCCCTTTCAAAAGGACAGACTTCAGACACAGGTTGTTTCACTGGCAAATTTTACCAAACATTTAATGGAGAAATTACACAACTTCTTACAATCTCTTCAGAAAATAGAAGAGTAAGATCACTTTCATACTTATCATATGAGGGCAGTACTACCCTCATGTTCAAATCATGAGACCAGTGCAAGAAAACCACAGACCAAGATTCCTCAGGAGCATAGATGCAAAGCAAGTCCAGCAATATATGAAAATATATCACAACCATGTAGAGTTTATCTTAGGAATGTGGGGCTGATTTAACATTTGATAATCGATATAATGGGCCACATTAGGAAACTTACCAAGAAAAAAAACATGATCATAGTAATAGATGCAGAAAAGTATTTGACAAATTCAACATCCATTTATGATCAAAGCTCTCAGCAAATCAGAAATAGAAGGGAATCTCTACAAAAACCCTGCAGCGAACTTGGTGTTTAAAGGTGAAAAACGTGAGTGCTTTCTGGTAGAATAGAGAAGGTAGAGAATTAGGCAGGAATGTCTGCTCTCACCACTCCTAGTCACTATCGTTCTATAAGTCCTACCAAATGCAATAAGAACAGAAAAAGAAATAAAAGACATTTACATTAGGAAGGAAGAAATAAAAATATTTGCACATGATTATGTAGAAAATTCTAAGGAATCTACCAAAAACTTATTAATGAGCTTAGCAAGATTGCAGGACACGAGAGTACACAAATTAATCATGTTTCTGCATGTCAAGCAATAAAAAATTGGAAACTGAAATTTTTAAAAATACTATTTAGAGTGTCTCTTAAAAAATGAAATATCAATTTAACAAAATGTGTACATGATTGGCATGTTAAAAACTACAAAATACTGATGAAACAAATAAGACCAAATAAAAATACATATTTATTTCATAACATAGGCTCTTTGTTGGTTAGTTACTTTCCTAAGTTTTAAAAAATATAAAGGGACTGTGGCTAGGATCATATTGTGCCTCTTAAAGAAAATGATTCTAGTAGAGTAAGAAAATCCCATTCATTACCAGCTTCTTTCTTTAACTGTATGATTTTATTGGGCCAAATTTTTTGAGTTATGGCATTGAAATTTACCTGTAAAATATGATTCAGTGGTATTATTTATTGCTTTTTCTTTTTTTTTTTTTAGGAATTTTTTGTGGAACCATTTAATCGAAAAGCACGCCAAGAGAACTTGAGATATAATAATATGCTTAAACAGCTTAGCAGTCAACACTTAGCCACTCTGAGACGCTGGAAGACAATACAGGTCTATCTGACATGTGAAAGGGGACCTTGGGCTGAAAGGTACGAGTATATCATTTATTAAATAAACTTTTTTCTTTAGTTCTAGTCTAGAACCTTTTAAGCCAGTGGCTTCTCCAATCCAGTTTAAAAAATGTTCAGTTTTAAAAAATGAAGGAGCCCTGGCCAGGCAGCTCAGTTGGTTAGAGCACTGCCCCGATATGCTGAGGCTGTGGTTTGATTCCTAGGCAGGGCACGCGCTCCACAAACGAGAAGCATCCGATGGATGTATACATAAGTGGGACAACAAATAGGTAGCTCTCTCTTTTTCTCTCTCAAATCAATAAATAGAAATTTAAAAAAATAGAAGAACATGGGAGATGGGAGAAGTGGATATACATTTATTTATTTTTTAATGAATTGTGAAGTTATATGTCTTTTCTCTGGAATGTGATGCATGCATTAGAATTAGGCTTATAGTTTTTAAAGACCTGGAAAATGTTAATGCAATCATATTAAATTTTTAAAAGATTCAAAATCTATGGGATATCATCAAGGTATATAAAGTACAGAGATTAACACCAAAAGCAAACGCACTCACCTGTTGTCATCCATGACCTTTGGAAAACAAACAGTGGCGCAAAGAAATTGCTACCAGGGATTGCAGTCACAAGCCACATGCTCATTGGCTGCATAATGAGTATTAAAAAGCATATGAATTTCAAAATCCAAGTTAAAATAGAGGCTGAGTTTCTTATATATTTTGGATATTAATCACTTAACAGATGTATTATTTGTGAGTATCTTCTCTCCATTAAATAGCTGTCTTTGTTTTGTTGGTTTCTTCACTGTGCGAAACTTTAGTTTGATATAATCCTGTTTTTTAAATTTTGCTTTTGTTTCCCTTGCCTGAGGAGACATATCCAAAAAGAAATTGCTAAGAGCTATGTCAAAGTGTTTACTGCCTGTGTTTTTTTCTAGGAGTTTTATGGTTTCAGCTCTGACATTTAAGTGTTTAATCCATTTTGAATTTATTTTTGCATATGATGTAAGAAAGTGGTCCAATTTCATTTTTTTTTTTTTTGCATGTATCTGCCCGGTTTTCTCAGCACTGCTTATTGAACAAACTGTCCCCATTATATATTCTTGCCTCCTTTGTCCTAGATTGACTGTATAAGTGAAAATTTATTTCTGGCTCTTTGTTCTATTCCATTGATCTATATATCTCTTTTTACATCAATACTATACTGTTTTAATTATTGTAGCTTTATAATATAGTTTGAAATCAGGGAGAGGGATACCTTCCATTTTGTTCTTTCTCAAAATTTCTTTTACTATTTGGGGTTTTGTGGTTTCACATAAATTTTAGGATTTGTTCTAATTCTGAGAAGAATGCCATTTTAAAAAACAATTTTAGAGAGAGGAAAGGGAGAGGGGAAGAGAGGAAGAGAGACATAAACGTATGGTTGCCTTTCATATGCCCTCAACCAGGGACCTGGCCCACAACCCAGGCATGTGCCCTGATTGGGAATCGAATGGGCAGCCCTTTGGTTCGCAGGCTGGCACTCAGTCCACTGAGCCACACCAGCCAGGGCTGGTACTTAATAGGGACTGCATGGAACTTGTATATTGTTTTAAATACATAATATTTAAAATATATATGGAACTCATACAACTTAACACCAAAAAACTCAAACACTCCAATTAAAAAATGGACAGAGGACCCGAATAGACATTTTTCCAAAGAGGACATATATATGGCTAACAGACATATGAAAAGATGCTCAATATATATCACTAATTGTCTGGAGAAATGCAAATTAAAACAACAATGAGATATCATCTCACACGTGTTAGAATGGCTACCATCAATAAATAAACAAATAGCAAGTGCTGGTGAGGACGTGGAGAAAAGGGAACCGTTGTACACTATTGGAGGATTGTAAATTAATGCAACCACAATGGAAAATGGTAGGAGACTCATCAAAAACTTGAAAAATAGAGCTACCATACAATCCAGCAATACCATTTCTAGGTATTTATCAGAAAAAAACCCAGAAACATTTATTTGAAAAGATTGCAGGCACCCCTGTTTCCGTTACAGCTTTACTGGTATTGTAGTATCAAAAATATCGAAGCAACATAGATGTCCATCAATAGATGAATGGATAAAGAAGATATGGTATATATGTAATGGAATATTATTCAGCAATAAAAGAATGAAATCTTGCCATTTGTGACAGTGTGGATGAACCTAGAGGGTATTATTCTAAGTGAAGTAAGTCATATGAAGAATGACAAATACTGTATGATTTCACTTATGGGAATCAAAGAAGAGCAGAACAAATTAATAAAACAAAATAGAAACAGATACATAGACATAGAGAAGAAGCTGATGGTTGCCAGAGGGACGGTGGGCAGGGGAATGGGAATAAAAATGATGGAAGGACAAAAAAATTAAATAAAATTTAAAAAGAAAGGAAGTTAGTGTCTTGCACTGTGAAACACAATGGAATTCCTCACAGATGGATTAAGTGAATGACAAGATCTTATTTGCAGAATAAGGGAAGGGCTCTTTCTATCACATTTAGGTTTTTCTTTAAAAAAACTCATTTACTACACATTTTGTGAAACCATTATAGAACAGGCTGCACTATAACCATGGTAGAGTTAAGGTTATAAATGTAACCTGGATTTGGTGTTAGGATTTTACTTCATATCAATCCTGGGGTATTTATAGGCACCCTAGGCTATTCTTGAACCTAGTTTATATATATGTGCCTGGACCTGTTTGTTGGGGAAGGGACAGTGAGGAAGTATGTGAGTTATAATTTGGAGCTTTTGCCGAGTCTTCCAGAAAGCTGAATTCAGGCACTGCCAAGGGGAACGATGATTCTATTTCACAACAGGGCTCAGATTACTTGTGGGTTGTGGGAGTTCCCTTGAGGATGCCAGCTACAGGGAACCATGTTATTTTTGTCTCTCTAGCACCTTTTCTTTCTCCTGGTACTACAGCCCCTCCTTTTTGTGAGGAACCCACTTTGATATGGTCCCTCCCAACTCACCTTACCACAAAGGTGCCACAGGCTCAGGTCAGCCAATTATTCTTCCCTGAGACTTTACTGCTGGTGCTGCCAGGGGGGATTGTGTCTTTTGGGATCGCTAAGCTAACAGAGTGGGTCTTGGGCTGTTGGCTGGCCATCTTACCCCTGGTGGCATTATTGAAGCCTCTGGATGCATCCCGACCAAATGCACTCCTAGACTTGCAAGTTATCAGAGCTTGTATATGTCTTATGTACTTATAAGCAATTTGAGTTTTGTTTCCTTTTCTTACAACCAAAACTATAAAATTGACCTTTATACTACAGTACCCGAAAGAGCTTTTTCAGATGAGACGTTGACTGGAATTTCCCAGTGCAGAATTTATTGGAGCTGTCCTCTGGACCTGGTGCTGAAGAAGAAAACAGTATGTGGTGCATCTGAGTTCTAGCATAGAAAGAGAAGGTCCCAATGGCAGCTGCCGTGGGAAGTCCATCAACTGGCTGTGTTGTTTCAAGAGAATAAAGAACCATACCAGCTCATTGCCAGATGCCAGCAGCATGGAGTAAGTCTTGCTAGGAAGATGGAGCCTGGCAAAGGACTCTGGCAGTAAGCAAGAAGTCCACAGTTAGCATCAGTCTGGATGCAGAAATCCAGGCACAGGATCTGCAGATGACAGTTTTTGTCCCTGAGAAAGAAGACTGAGAAAAGTAGGGCCCCAGTGTTAGAGCAAATGAGCTACTGAAGTCAGAGCCCCTGGGTTCAAGTCCCAATCTGACGTTTATAAACTATGTGACCTTAGGGAAGTAGCCGTTTTCAGCCTCAATTCTCTCACGTACAAATTGGGGATATTGATAAAAATAATTAAGACACATACCTGAATTGGTTTTTGTCTCTACCATTAGAGTTCTTTTTGAATCATGTGTCTCTCTTCCAAACTCTGCTCCTTAAGAGCAAAGATCGTTGTTCTTACTCTTTATCCCTCCTCAAAGACAAAAAAAAAAATTATAAAAATTAATTTTATTGAACTTGTCTTTTGTAAATTATAGCTGTAATTTTTTTTTAGCTTTGTATGTATGTATTTTTGACCATGGATTTATTTCCTTTCCTTTTACCCTGCGATAGAGTTTGTTTTGAATCAGTTTACTCCTATCTTCCTGATACTGCCTCTTTGGGCTAGAGTTAGTGATGCTTTGTGCTTGAATATTTTATAATTTTTTTACTTGATTGTAATATCACAATATTATATTATGTGACATAAGTATATATTTTATAGTCCTTTTTTATTGTGGTAAAATATAAAAATTTAATTGTTAAAAATGTACACTTTAGTGGCATTAAGTATATATATCATATTGTGTATCCATCACCACTGTACAGCTTCATATTATTTTCATTGCATCAAAAAGAAACCCTGGACCCTTTAAGCAGTCACTGCTTATTATCCCTTTCCCCCCACCCCAGGCAACCATCAGTCTGCTTTCTGACTCTGGATTTGCCTATTCTGAGTATTTTATAGGAATGGAATCATACAATATGTGGCCTTTTGTGTCTGGATTCTTTCACTTAGCGTAATGTTTTCATTATATTTGTAGTATGTATCCATACTTCTTTCTTTTTTATGGCCAAATAATATTGCATCATTTGGCTATACCACATTTTGTCTATTCATCAGTTACTGGACATTTAGGTGTTTTCCTTGTGGCTATTGTGAGTAGTATTACTACGAACATTTGTGAACAAAGCCTTTGTATCAATACCTATTTTTAATTCTCTTGGGTATATACCTATAAGGAGGTTCATTGGGTCATATGATAATTCTATGATTAACTGACTGAGGAATTGCCAGACTTTTTTTCATAGCAGCTGCATTTTGCATTTCCATTAGCAATACTTAAGGATTCCAGTTCTCCATCACCTTACCAGTATTTGTCATTTTCTGATTTTTTAATTATGACCATCCTAGTGAGTGTGAAGTGATATCTGTTGTTACAGTTACCTAATGACTAATGACATTGAGCATCTTTTCATGTATTTGTTGGCCAGCTGTATATGTTGTCTTTGGAGAAATTTCTATTCAAGTCCTTTGTCTATTTTTATATCAGATTGTTTGACTTTTTGTGCTTGAGTTATAAAAGTTCTCTCTATATTCTCAATAATAGACTCTATTTAGATATATTATTTGAAAATATGTAGGCTGTCTTTTCACTTTCTTGATAGCAGCCTTTAGTGCATGGAAATTTTGAATTTGAAGTCCAATTTGTCTATTTCTTTCTTTTGTTGCCTGTGCTCTTGACGTCATATCTAAGAAACCATTCCCAACTCTAAGATCATAAAGATTTACCACATCGTTTTTTCTAAGCATTTTAACTCCTATATTTAGATCTTTGATTCATTTGCAATTATATTATCTTTATAATAAAATGATTTTATTTTGAAAACTGTATTTGGAATAAACTCATATACCTAGTTAAAAACTTTATATAACAATGAAAGAGTTAAAAAATACCAAGTTTTATATCTGAAGATTTAGGTTCAGATCTTATTTCTGCTACTCATAAACTACATGGCATTTTAGGCAAAAAAAAAATTAGGCTTAGATATCTCATGTATAAACAAACTGTAGCTATGCATGCTCTCATTGGTTTTTCTCTCACAATTGTTTTTGAGTCAAACGAGTTAATGAATGTAAATTTTTATAAAATGGTGTTAAACACATGTAAAGTACCTGATACTTTTTTGCTCTGTTTCAGTCTTTGTAACTTTCAGCTAAATAATTGTACATTTTTACTTATCAATGTTCATAGGACACAAAATCCAATTCACTGGAAACTAGCTAATGTAGAAAATTATTCCCGTATGAGACTTAAATTGGTGCCGAATTATAACTTCAAAACCCATGAAGAAGCTAGTGCTTTGAGAGATAATCTAGGTGAGTTCCGGCGACTATTTATTTGTTGAAGATAATAAGGGTGTTGATGGGATTGGTTGTTGTTTTTATTGTTTCAAAATTATTTACTCATGAAAGGTGATGTTTTAGAATTAATATTTGAACAGTTGTATATGTTAAATGCTGTTACCTTTGGCCTAAATCTAATATGACTTCCTATTTCAATTTATTATAATTTTTCAAACAAAAACATAATTTAAAACCATAAAATTATACTGTCATTCATGTGAAATATGTTGTCTCATATTCATTTTGGTAGAATGAAATGATTGTCCTTTCCCCTTAGTTCTGCTTATCAAGACTGAGGCTGATGGTACATATATCTAGAATTCTTAGTAACTCTAGGCCTTTATTTTACAACGTGTTCTTACAGAACTCGAGATACTTAGTATCTTACATGGGCCAATGTCTTTTTCTAGGAAAAAGTGCTTTAAAATACACAGCCTAGTAGTATTTCAAAGCAAATGTGAAAGAATTCATAGAATTCTTTATGAAGCCATTGTTTTCTTACCATCTGATTGGTGTTTCTCCCTTTTTGAAGAGAAATATGTAAAAACCCCAAAATACTGATTGTTAAGAGTCATTGTCCAGTTATGTGTATACTAAATTGTAGTTACAAAACTTTACCATAGACACCTATGTTCCAATGGACATTATGTTCTGTTTTGTTCAGTGCTTAAGTTACAAATGAAATTAGTACGAGTTTTTAAGTTTTTTAAAGTATATTTTATTGATTATGCTATTACAGTTGTCCTATTTTTTCTCCCCTTTATTCCCCTCTGCCCTGCATTCCCCCCTTCCCACCAGCATCCCCTCCCCACTTAGTTCATGTCCATGGGTGATACATATAAGTTCCTTGGCTTCTCCATTTCCTACACTATTCTTAACCTCCCCCTGTCTATTTTGTGCCTACAATTTATGCTCCTTAATCCCTGTACCTTTTCTCCCATTTTCCAGCTTCTCCCCGCTGATAACCCCCCATGTGATTTCCATTTCCGTGATTCTGTTCCTGTTCTAGTTTGCTTAGTTTGTTTTTGTTTTTAGGTTCAGTTGTTGAAAGTTGTGAATTTGTTGTCATTTTTCTGTTCATAGCTTTGATCTTTTTTTAGATAAGTCCCTTTAACATTTCGTACAGTAAGGGCTTGGTGATGATGTACTCCCTTAACTTGACCTTATCTGGGAAGCACTTTATCTGCCCTTCCATTCTAAATGATAGCTTTTCTGGATAGAGTAAACTTGATGAAGATCCTTGCCTTTCATGACTTGGAATACTTCTTTCCAGCCCCTTCTTACCTGTAACATTTATTTTGAGAAATCAGCTGAATGTCTTATGGGAACTCCTTTGTAGGTAACTGTCTCCTTTTCTCTTGCTGCTTTTAAGATTCTCTCCTTATCTTTAATCTTAGGTAATGTACTTATGACATGCCTTGGTGTGTGTTTCCATGGATCCAACCTCTTTGGGACTCTCTGAGCTTTCTGGACTTCCTGGAAGTCTGTTTCCTTTGCCAGATTGGGGAAGTTCTCCTTCATTATTTGTTTAAATAAGCTTTCAGTTTCTTGCTCTTCCTTTTTCTCCTTCTGGCACCCCTATGATCCGGATGTTGGAACATTTATAGTTGTCCCAGAGGTTCCTAAACCTCTCCTCATTTTTTTAAATTCTTGTTTCTTCATTCTGTTCTGGATGAATGTTTATTTCTTCTTTCTGTTCCAAATCGTTGATAAGTGTCCTAGTTTCCTTCCCTTCGCTGTTGGTTCCCTGTATATTTTTCTTTATTTCACTTTGCATAGTCTTCACTTTTTCCTCTATTTTGTGACCATACTCCACCAATTCTGTGAGCATCCAGATTACCAGTGTTTTGAACTCCGCCTCTGATGGGTTAGCTATCTCTTCATTGCTTAGTTCTGTTTTTGGAACTGTGATCTCTTTCATTTGGACCATATTTTTTTGTCTCTGGCATGCCCGTTAGGTTGTAAGGAGCAGAACCTTAGGTATTCTCCAGGTTGGGGCAACTTATGTGGCTGCTTTTTTGATGCTATATGTGGGGAAAGGGTCCGAGAGGAAACAATACTGCTTAGTTGCTCTCGGCAGCTTTCAGTCACTTCCCCCACTGCCCACAAGCAAATTGAGTCCTTTTGGTGCTGGTTCCTAGGTGGGTGGTTTTATGTAGTCCTAGGACCCCGAGGGCTCCTCCAACGAACCCTCCTGTGAGGCTGGGAGTTTCTTCCGCTGCTGCACCCCCCACAGTTTTTTACAGTCAGAGGTTTTGAGGCTTTGCTTTCCCGCACTGGAACCCTGGGTTGCGTGGTCTGTTTTGCTCCACTGTTCCTCCCGGTTTATCTGCACGCTAATGTGGGACTGCCATCTGCTGTCTTGCCTGCCTGGTCCTCCAGCCATCACCTTGTTGTGTCCCCTCTGCCCTGACTCCCTATCTCTGTTTCTGCCCCTCCTACCAGCCTGGATGAATGTTTCTTCTTTAACTCCTTGGTTGTTGGACTTCCATAGAGTTCAATTTTCTGGCAGTTCTGGTTGTTTGTTTTTAAATGTGTTGTTGTCCTCCTTTTGGTTGTGCGAGAAGACAAAGTTATTTACCTACACCTCCATTTTGGCCAGAAGTGGCTCATCAGTATAAAATTTTTTTAAAGTGGCGTTAATACGTTGGTCAATAGAATTGATGCCATAAAACTAATCAAGAGAGCTAAGTACCTTCTTATAATGCACATTATTATCATGTAATTAACAGTCAGAAATTATAAAAGACGTATGGTTTTTTTACTTTGTGTTTAATAATAATTTTGTTTTTAAATAGGTGTCCAACAATCACAGCCTTCAAGTGATTCATTGCTTTTGGAAGTAGTGAAACAAGTAAAAGTTAGTGATATGGAAGAAGATAAGTTAGACCTTTCCGAAGAGGAAATAATAGCCAGAGTAAATATGTATGTATATGTACTTGAAAGAATTTAAAATTATTTTGTTCTCAGATAATGGGATTGTACATTTGAGGCTTGAAATTTTGATACTATACACGTTTTCATGGTCTAGCAGTTAATGCTGTATCAGCTATTAGGAGTATATCAGTGTTAATTGCAATTATTGAGAAAGGCGTCTTAGAACTGGCATAACTTGAAGCTGGATCTTGAATTTAAACAATATTTGATTTGAATGATAAAACATAACATCACATTTATGGTATATAGCTAAGGCTGTGTTTAGATGGAAAGTGTAGCATAAAATATAACTCTTAAAAGAAAGGTAGAATTATAAAGATAAAAGCAGGAATTCATGAAAAAGAAAGAAAACAGAAAGATAAAAAAGAAATCTGAAGCTAGTTATAAAAAAACAGAGAACAATAAACCTCTAGCCAGACTGGTTAGGAAAGAAAGAAAAACAATGCAAATTACTAGCAGCAGGAATGAAAGAGAAGATAATGCTACAAATATTAAAATGATTAAAAAGAAATACTAATGATAACTTTATGCCAATAAATTTGAGAACTTATAGGGAATGGATAAATTCTTAAAGGATACAAATTGCCAAATCTCCCTCAGGAAGAAATACATAATTTGAATAACTTTAGATATATGAGGCCTGTCCAGAAAGTATCCAGCCACACACTATGGAAAATAGAGACATTTATTGAAGAAGATACAAGATACGAGAAACATTGTACATGGGATAATGATACCTCAACCCCCTTCAAAGTAGACATGTTGGGACCTTACACAGTTCTTCCAGTTGCTGTCAGCTGCCCTGTCTTATTTTCTTGAATCTCATCAATGGTCTGAAATCTCTTCCCTTTCAAAGATGATTTTAGTTTTGGGAAAAGCTAGCAGTCGTAGAGCACCAAATTGGGGCCATATAGTGGGGCTGAGTCACCTGGGCAATTTGGTGTTTCACCAAAATCTCTGCAGGAGACATGATGCATGAATGGGCTTCTTGTTGTGATGAAGCTGCCAACCACCAGCTACCCATAGCTGCGACTTTCTGAATCACCTGAATAGTTTCTGCAGAGGAATGTTCAAGCTTAACACAAAATTTGGTGCAGATTTATTGCTCTCCTTGTTCATTTTGAATGCGATGGCCACACAGTACACATACTCGCTCAACAGCATCTACGGTCCCTGATGACTAGCACAGTGAAATATTGTCGTTGTTCGTGATGCGCATTCCAGTCCACTCTTCTTGGCTGCCAGGGTACATCGATGTCTCACAGTCCGTTCGTTTATAGTAACAATGGTTGGACTTTTTCCAGACAGACCTCGTGTGTCTAAATTTTGAATTCGTAGTTTAAAAACTTCCCCTAAGCAAATATATTTTCATTTCTTCATCTCTTCTTTAAGCTCTTATCATGATTAGACCTTTTATATTTTAAACCCAGCAATACAGCTTTATAGTTATCGTTTTATGTAATTGTCTTTAAATTGGGTAAGAGAAGAGAAAACTAAATAACTGTATTTTTTTATATTTGCTTACATAATTATCATACTTACATACTTTATTTGTTTGTGTACATTCAGATTATCATCTGGGTGTCATTTCTTACCATCTATTTGATCCTGAAGCACTTCATTTAGTATTTCTTGTAAGGAAGCTCTGATAACCACAAACACTCTCAGTCTGTGTTACCTCTGAAGGTCTTTATCGTACCTTCATTTTTGGGTACTTTTTAAAAAATTGAGAGTGTTTGAAAATTGAGAGTCACAATACAAAATTGACTACTCTTTTTTAAATTGTAATAACATTTAGACTATTAACACTCTTAGGTCCCCTATTTCTCTACTTCATCATAGTAAATACTAGAATTTCACTGTTTAAGAAAACATTCTTAATTTTTAATTTTTTTAAAGCTTATCTTTAAGTTATAGGTTGTAGTATTTCAGGTAGGTAAGATTCCTCATGAAAATCCATGGGAAACAAAATTATACTTAAGTCATTGCTCTCCTGGAAAGGAGACAGACGTGAAATGTCCAGGACCAGAGAGCAGGCAACTTGAAGGATGTAATTGAATATTATTCTATGAGTGGTAGGAGTCCCCATTTCTGTACTCTGCAGTTAAAAGTCACTTCCCAGTTCTACCCTTCAATAAATATAAATTATATCAGTCATCCAAATCAAGATGACTTCACTATAAGTAAGATATGGGATGAGCACTGCACAGTATTGCCTTCTTTCTTGCTGGGGGGATACTATGATGATGAAGCTCCAGTTTAATTTGCTCTTGAAAAGTCTCACTTTACAGTATAGAAATCAATCATAATTAGGACTTCAAATAATAATTTATGAAACCACTAATGATGCAATCCTTTATTTACAAATTCACATATTCCCTGGATCAATTCATGTCTCCCAAATATAACTAGAGGGACATGACCAGTATTGTTACATGTTTAGAATGACCACTGCCAGTATTGTTAAAGAGTCACTATATTTTGTCTTTTGAAACTGAGTCATTGGGTAACAAGAATATTTGGACAATATTGAAGTAATTTAATCTGCAGTGAAATATGTTTTATATATAATTTAAGTACTCGATTGGATATTAATTTTATAGACAGATTTATATTTGAATATGATATTCTTTTCCATTTACACAAAATGCATTGTTAGGTGTTTGTTTTTGTTTTTACAGTGATGAGAAAAAAGAACAGGATCAAAAAGAAAAATTGGTGTTGTCAGTAGACTGTGATCTCGTTAAAATAATTGACATAATTCCTGGCCGATTAGAAATCACTACTCAACACATTTACTTCTATGACGGCAGCATTGAAAAAGAAGATGGTGAGGAGTTCTGGGGGAATAATTTCTGTTGTTCAATAGTTAAGTATCCAGTTTATCAATCATCAGTGTGAAAAAAAGCAATAAGATAGGACTGTGGAATTACACAATTTGTCATATAAAAGGAGTAATGGAGAGACAGTGTGGGATTAAATTAAAGTCAACAATGTATTGGAGGGAATGGTTTTTTTTTTTTAAACGATGTTTTCAAAAGATTTGGTTGGGGATTGCTTAAATTTAAGTTATAAAATACAATCTTAATTTTATTTGTATGTCCACTTACTCCTGTAGGCTTCTTACCTAATCCTTTATTTGAAAATAAAAAGGTACTCGAATCTAAGATGTCAACATAAAGAGAGATAAATGTTTCTAAGATATAATATTCAGATTATTCTCCATTCCAATGGAAAGGGAGTAGAATAGCTATAGAATTTTTAAATAGTCCTAAGAGAAACAATTTAAATATCCAATAAATTTAACAAATGGTTTTATGATATGGAAATTGAAGTTCTTTTCCCTAAGTGCTATTTTTGTCAGGAACTAGGAGGTATTTTCTGCGTAGCATGAGTAACTTTATAGGGTACCATAGTCAAGATTTTTTCTGTTTCAAGGCGTAGGCTTTGATTTCAAATGGCCTCATTCTCAAGTTCGAGAGATTCACCTGCGGCGCTACAACTTAAGGAGGTCAGCCCTTGAGATATTCCATGTCGACCAATCCAACTACTTTCTCAATTTCAAAAAAGAGGTATGTGGTACATTACCTTTATGGAAGCCCCAAAATATTAGCTTGAAATTATTTTCCAGTTAGTGAGCTGTAATGAAATTTTGGATTTTATTTTTTTCATCAAGTCAGAATTTTAGAGGAATAAGTACATACAAGGTTGGGGAAAAGTAGGTTTACAGTTCCTATGGAAAATAGTAAATAATAGTAGTGGAATAAACTCTGTTTCTTGTACTCAGAATTGTAAACCTTCTTTTATCCCATCCCATACTTGGAGGCTAAGCAGTGTATGATTTTTTGTTGGAATTTATGTTTGAATGTTTAGAGAGTGCTTGTTTTCAGTTTTTATATATGGATAGGTAGTAGAATGTTGAGTGTTAGCCAATAGTGACTTCACAGTATCCAATTGTGAAATAATATGCAATATATATAAAATGATTGGATTTATGAAGTTAGGTTGGGGTCATTTAAACAATAATGGAGCATGTATTTCATCTGGAGTAAATTCTTAAACAGTGTAAGCGGTCAATAGGTTACCACCGAAGTCAGTTTCTCTGGGTCCAAGTGTTAGCTCCACCATTAGTCGTGTAACCTTGGACACAGTATTTACGCCCCTGTCCCTCCTCTCTGCCATTCACTTGGAGTCACACTTGCATGCGTCACATTCTGACACCTGTCCCTACCTTGCTTATTAGCTTTCTCCCCTAATAAAGTTTCATGTTCAAGTCTGTCTTGGCATCTGGTGCTCAGATGACCTGGATTAGCACAAAAACTACATTCTAGTTCATTTGTGGAATGGAGGATTACTTAGAGATGATTTGATTTGGACATTTAAAGAGCATTTTTCTGTTTTTACAAAATTATACTTTTTTACTATTAAAAACCAATTTTCCCTTATAGCAAAATACAAAGCACGTGTTTATTAGAAAGCTATATCATGTAATTACACCAAGTGTGTTCCTGTTGAATACTCTACATCTGTATAATTTTCTAGTTTTAAAGCACATTTGTATATAGTATCTAATTTTGATTAACAGCCTTCAGATTAGGTACAGAAAATTTCATTATTCCTTTTTTATAGATGAAGAAACTAAAGTTAAAGGATGAATTTTATTACTTTACATTTGTATAACCCTGAATAATTTTCAAGTCTATTAACAGTAGAGATCATTATGTTTAATGTACCAACGAGACTCTAAATTAATTGGTTTGCCAAGATGATTAGTAAATGACAACTAAATTTGCAGTAGACTTGAATTGATTTCCTGATTCAGTGTCTGATTATCATCCCATTATACACTATAAATTTCATAAAAAATACATGTATTGACTTCACCAAGCCTAATATAATAGAGAAGTTAAAACAATAATTCTATATTTATTTGAGATGTCCAGTCCAGGCAAATCCATAAAGAGAGAAAGTAGATTAGTGGTTGTTAGGGGATAGAAGAGAGAGTTGGGGAGTGATAGTAAAGTTGCCTTTGGGGATGATGAAAATGTTTCAAAGTTTAGATAATGTGGATGGTTGCACAACTCAGAATATATAGAAAAGCCCACTAAATTTTGTATAGTTAAATGCTGAATTTTATGTTATAGGAATTATCTCAATAAAGCTATTATAAAAGCCATAATCCTAGTTTCTTTTGATCAATTTTGAAACTATAAAATGCTGTTTTTTATAGGTTAGAAACAAAGTATATAGCAGACTATTGTCATTTCATTCTCCAAATAGTTATGGAACCAGATCACCACAGGAGTTATTCAAAGCATCAGGACTGACACAGGTAAGAAACTTAAACAGTCACTGTTCTGGTGTTCATTTTATATCTCAGAGTTTTGCTTAAAGGTAAAACTTTCTTCTTCTGATTATTTGGATTATTACAATGGCAATTCTTCCATTCAGATTGATATTTTGAATTACCTTTGAATCTTTGTTTCCCTCACACATACCTGTCTTCCAGCTCCCATATCATTCAGGGGCATGTCTTATTAATTCCTCTTTTTCACTAATTTTCACACTTTAAAAAATAATGTGGGTTTTTTTCTTAATAATAAAAATAACCCATGGTCAAAAATGGGAAAATACAGAAGACATCATGGGAAAAAGGTTAAAAAAAAAAAAGTGCCATTTTTTTTTTTCTGACAGCCGAAGTTAACTAATGCTCTTGTGTATTTTATCTTCCCCTGTATCCCAACATCCTCTTAATTTGTACTGCCAAAATCCAAGGAAAGGCCATTGTTCTTTCTGTTCCAGAACTGTTAGTAATTTCCTAATTAGATTCTCTGACCCAGGCCTTCTCCTTCCTCCTACGTATGTATTTATCTGTTTTTTTAAATTTTATTTTTCTATGACAGTTGACATTCAGTATTATTTTATGTAAGTTTCATATGTACAGCAGGGTGGTTAAACAATTATATAATTTGCAAAGTCACCCCACCATTAATTCCAGTACCAAACTGGCACTGTACATAATTATTACAATATTATTCACTATATTCTCTATGCTGTAATTTATTCATAATCCTAAGAGTTGTTCTTGTTGGAAAAGCCATCAGCGGTTCTTTCCTATTGCTTATGGAATAAGCTTTATGTAATAAAATACATCTCCTGTTTTCTGTGGGATAAACTATTCATTAAAGTTCTGATTCTTCAATTTGACACTCAAGAACAATTATAATTGGGCTTTTAATAAAATCTATATATAGAGATTTTTTTCTGACCATTTCCCATTAAGTATACCTCTTTGTTTAAGGTACACAGTAAACTTAAATATGAATGTTAAACTGTCAGCAAAATTCTCTAGCATACCTACATTGTAATTACCAGGCTATATGCAATAAAGTGATTTTAAAAAAAAGTGATTTTCTTCAAAAAAATTTTGTATCCAATATAACAAAATCCTTCTACCATTGTTCTATAAACGATAATGTAATGTTTATATAAAATTTATAGATTATTCTAGTATACTAAGATACTGTTTTTTAAATACATGCACTTATGAAAATTTAATTTATGACAAAATTATCAAAGTTGGACAGACCTACACTTAAAAATTTTAAGACAGCCAATGAAATATTTAATTGAAGTGTTCTTATGAAGATCTTTTAGAATATAGTATAAAATTTATGTGGAAGTTTCTATTCTTTTTCTAGAGACTGATTTTTAAAAAGAAGTGAATTTAGGAAAAGTACATTGATTTTATGTCCCTGCTAAGCCTTTTTAATGCCTCATTCCTTTTATCAGAAATATGATAAAGATTATGTTAATAATGAGTAATAGTTACTGGTTTCTAAGCGAGAGAGTTTAATTTTGATTTTCTTTTTTTGTGCTGTCTAGAAATGGGTGAATAGAGAGATATCAAATTTTGACTACCTCATTCAAATAAATACAATGGCAGGACGAACCTATAATGACCTTGCACAGTATCCTGTGGTAAGTTTTATATAAATCTCATAAATATGTAATTACCTTTCAGTTTTATAATACACAAAAATATATGCACATGATAGTTATTTTTTATTTTTAAAAGGATATTAGATGTGTTTTTGCTTTTCTGTATGTTTTCTACCCTGCTATTTTCAAGAAGAATATAAACATGAAGAATAATGTAGAAACAAAAGCCTTTTTTCGTTTGCTTCATTGAAAATATTCCAGTAGCATTATAAGAAATAATGCTTCTGGCTATTGAAATAAAGATGAATAAACATTTGCAACAGGGAAAAATATTTTTAAAGACTATTTCCTTTTTTGTCTTTAGATACGCATTTGACATTAGGTAGGGAGATAGTAGTTTCTCTATAGGAAAGGATGTCTAAATTGTAAATTGTGTCTTTTAGTTTCCCTGGATTTTACAAGATTATACTTCAGAAGAGTTAGACTTGAATAACCCATCTGTTTTTCGAGATCTTTCCAAACCAATTGGGGTAGTTAATGATAAAAATGCCAAAGCTGTGCGAGAAAAGTAAGTGCCTTTTATCATTTTGAAAGATACCTATCATTTATTTGAATTTGTGTTGATTTCTGTGTCAACCAAGTGTTACTCTATTTAAATGCACAACTACTTTTGATAGTCAGTCTGATAATCCTTTCACTAAGTTTTCCTGAAAATATAAAAGTCATCTTTTACATGTCCTAACTATAGTCTATTTCCCTTGGCCAAATTTAAATTAATATTGCTTAGAATTCCTTTTTACCTTGTAATAAGTATGTGCTAAAGGATAATGAGTTCTTGAAATATTTCTACCCAGGTATTGTAGACTTGACTTACTAATCTAACAAGTAAAAATATCCATCTAAGATAACATGTTAGTAGATATAAAATTAATAATACTAACCTGTTACAAGTAATGTGAATGAAGAACAGTGGAATGTGTGGAAATTTTAAGTGTCATTTTAATAAGTAAAGGTTTTCTAGTTCTCTATACTTATGATCTACCCTGTAAACATCTCATGTTATTTTTTTCAAAGCCAAGTGCTGACAAGTAAAAGAATAATTTTCATTTCCCTTTTTCTCCAAGGAAACTTGTAGATGGCATGTCAGTTATGGCTTCTAATAATAAGGACAAAGAACTGTTTTGACAACACACTTACCTGTAGATTTATTTGGGAGTAAATGGTACATTATCCTCCCCTCCTCTCCCCTCCCCTCCTCTTCTCAAATACTCCCCAAAACTTTTTGTACTGTTTAATCTTTGATTTGATTTACTAGTGAAATTTGGCTCTGTGTGTCTTACATCGTTGCCATTAATCGAACGTTTTTTTCTGACAATAATAAAATAAAAGGATTTTTTTAAATTGAATTTATTGAGGTGACGTTGGTTCACGAAATCATACAGGTTTCAAGTGTACAACTCAACAAAACGTCATCCACGTACTGTATCGTGTGCCTATCGCCCCAAGGAGACTCTTTTTCCCCATTTGTCCCCCCTTTGTTTACTTCCAGTATCCCTGCACCCTCTTTCCCTCTGGCTGTCATCACACTGCTGTCTTTGTTATATATATGTGTGATTTTTTTTTTACTTAATCCTTTCACCTTCTTTCGTCTAGCCCTTCAACCCCTTTCCTCTAATAGGTGTTAATCTGTTCCACGTATTCATGCCTCTGTTCCTATTTTATTTGTGAACATGTATAATATTATTACATAATACAAATGTGTTCCAGAATCCAGTATTTCTGATATTTCATTTTTCAGAAAAAAGTATTACTGAATAAAATTTTTTTTCATTTATTAACATGGTGTGATGATATGAGTACATAGATCAATGAAACATATTAATAAGGACTTCTTAAAAACTGTTTTTAGCAATGCAATACAAGTTTTTATCTTCCTAATTTAATTTTACTATCGTGGTTACAAAACTTTAGTTTCTTTTTTTAGATATGAAAATTTCGAGGATCCTATGGGAACTATTGATAAATTTCATTATGGTACTCACTATTCAAATTCTGCTGGGGTTATGCACTATCTTATTCGTATAGAACCATTCACTACCCTCCACATCCAGCTTCAAAGTGGAAGGTATGTTTTGGGTAAATATACTATTTTCTTAAGACCGTGTGTTAAAGTTTTTAACTTTGTCTTTGTCTTCATGTCCTGTACTAACAGAACCATATCTTTTTTATTCTCCTTTAGGTTTTTGATTTGTGTAGCCTCTAGGTAAACAGCCAAACTAGCTTGAGAATGGGTCAAAGTGACTTACGCAAATGAATTTTTTTAAAGATGTATTATTTTTAGAGAGACGGGAAGGGAGAAAGAGAAGGAAGGAAACATCAATGTCAGAGAGAAACATGGATCAGTTGCTTCTCATAGGTGCCCTAACTGGGCACTAAACCCACAACCCAGGCATGTGCCTGCACTGGTAATCAAACTGGCGACCTTCGCTTTGCGGGATGATGCCCTACCAGCTGAGTCACACCATCAGGGCCACAAATGATTTTTAAGGAGAATTCCTTTTTACTGTTAGCCAGTGTACCGTTGTGATTCTTACTGGTTTTAGCAACTCACCATTGATTTAAAGTTAGAACTGATTTAGATCTAGATCCAAGACATCTACCAGGCATTCGTGTCTAACCAATGCCTGTGTGGTCTTCCTAAAAATATTTATTAATTCAAAAGAATAAAAAGGTGGAGGAGTGAAGGACTCTTACTTTATGAATAGCTCAAACAGGTCCGTGATGTCATTGACAGATCATACTGTCTGTATTAAAACGTACCTGTGTTACAGATTTTCCTAATGATCCTAAAGAAATAAACTTCTTTATGCATCCTCTATTCCTGAGTGTATCCTCCAGGTAGTTCTCTACTGATTCACATTTAGCCTCCACGTTGCCTCTCCTATACAATTAAGAGCTATGTAGACATTACCTATTCTACTGTATTTATATTTGGCTTTTTATTTATTTATTTTTTATCCTCACCCGAGGACATGCTTACTGATTTTAGAGAGAAGGGAAGGGATGTGGAGATAGAGGGAGAGGAAGATCGATGTGAGAGACAAACATTGATCAGTTGCCTTTCATACACGCCCCAACCAGGACCGAACCTGCATCCCAGGCATGTGCCCTGACTGGGAACCAAACCCATGACCTTTCAGTTTATGGGACAGTGCCCCAACCAACTGAGCCACACCAACCAGGGCTACATGTGTAGCTTTTATCTCTCAAAATTAGCATGGGCCCCTTATTCCTGATTTTAGTACATTAAGCCTTGGCTTTCAAGAAGAGACTCTGTCCAAATGTTACATTTACCATGATAGCAAGTAATTTCCCCTCAAGTAAAGTATAACTGGGTTTTTTTTCAGCTTTTAATAATTTTATGAATAATTTTTTACAAAGCTTCAAAAATAAATTCTGTTTGTGCTTCAAAGAAAACCATTAAGAAAGTGAAAAGACAACCCATTCAGTGGGAGAAAATATTTGCAATTTGTATATCTGATAGGGGCTTGTAACTAGAATATATAAAGAACCCTTACAACACAATAATAAAAAGAGAAAAGACCCAAATAACTACTGGACACAGAGGATCTGAATAGACATTTTGCCAGAGAAGGTATACAAATGTCCAATAAACATATGAAAAGCTGCACAACATCAGTAGTCATCAGGGAAATTTAAGTCAAAACCAAACTGAGATACCTCTTTCCATCCACAAGGATGGCTGTAATCAAGACAGATAATACCTGATGTCAGCAGGCCTACCGAGAAATTGGAACCCTTACATACTGCTTTCCACAGGCTGCATCCATGGAAATAGTCTGACAGTTCTTCAAAGGGTCAGACATGGAATTGCCATATGACCCAGTAATTCCGCTCCTAAATATATGCCCAGAATAATTGAAAACATGTTCACACAGAAACTTGTACATAAACATGTATAGCAGCATTATATGTAATAGCCAAAAAATGGAAATACCCAAATGTCTGTCAACTAATTAGGAGTAAATAAAATATATATCTTATAATGGAATATCATTTGACCATGAGTGAATAAAAGGAATGAAAGCTTAATACATGCTATGACATGGATGAACCATGAAAACAGCATACTAAATGAAATAAGCCAGGCACAAAGACCACATCTTGTGTGATTTATATGAGATGTCTAAATTCATAGAGATAGCAGGTAGATCGGGGGTAGAGGAAGGGTGCATGAAGAGCGACTGCTAATAGAATGGCATTTCTTTTTGCAGTGATGAAAATGTTATAAAATTCATTTGTGGTGGTGGATATACAACTCTAAATTTACTAAAAACCTTAAACCATTGAATTTTCTACTTAAAAAGATATTATATATTATAGAATATATATCTCAGTAAAGCTGTTTTCTCCCACACAAAGATTCTACCATTAAAGCTGTACTTCTTGAATTTGTCTATAGCATCATTAGACTTTATTGATGACCCAGTCATTGATGATAATTAAATTCAGAGTTCTGCTTAGTTTAGCTTAGCCTCAAACCAAGATTCATAGACATAAAAGGAGTCAAATTAGTCATCAGTGTCATTTAGTAAGTCATTACTTAATAAATCCAGGAAAACAATATCAAAGGAGGTGAAACAGAAGGAGTTTATGCTTGTTGTGAATAGAGAAAGGATAGTAACATTGCAGCATAACCACTTGAGCTTTTTTCAATAACCATACAGCCATGACGGGACTTAAAAATAAAGTTAAAATAAGCTAATAGTATATGCAAGTAAAATATAAGAACTTTAACCACAGAACTATTTCCCTAAATCACCCTCTGGTTTTTAGAAGAGTTTGTAAAGATACTTATATATCAAGGGTTAAGTCAGCATTTTTATAGATCTGTTAACCACATATATTAATACCGTACCTTGATACTTAAACTCTGTGATTTAAAAATGTCCAAATAACATTTATTCACTTTCTGTAATACATTTTATTGAGCAAAAATTGTGCCATTTTTCAAAGGGATTAAGAAGTGAAAATAGGCAGTTACATAACAGACATGGGGATGGGAAGTACAGCACAGGGAATAGAGTCAGTGATGGTGCAGTGAGCACGTGTGGTGCCAGGCGGGTGCATATAACGGGGGAGCAGCTTGTAGGGTATGTGATTGACCACTGAGCTTGTATACCTGAGACTGGTACAAAATAGTATTGAACGTAACTGTAATTGGAAAAAAAAAGTGCTATTTTTAAGGTGTACTAGGTATATATTTAATTATTTAAAATTTTTCTCCAGTGTGATTTGGTTTTCAACTAACTTAACTAAAATTATACTAATGGTTAAAAGGATGGTATTTAGTTCCTGACAACAGAGTGTGAAAGGTAGTCATAAGAAGGAGAGCAAACTGTGTTTTTAGACATTAAAGAGAAATATTAAGGTAAGAGAAACCATTAGGAAACGTAAAGAGAGTTTAAAGGTTTGTCTCATGCATTTTGTTGCTTTCATTCAGCATTTACTTTTCTCTTTCAATCTCCATGTGCAGGTTTGATTGTGCAGATCGGCAATTCCATTCCATCCCTGCTACCTGGCAGACTCTCATGGACAGTCCAAATGATG
Source organism: Mormoops blainvillei (assembly GCA_004026545.1). Classification (NCBI taxonomy): domain Eukaryota; kingdom Metazoa; phylum Chordata; class Mammalia; order Chiroptera; family Mormoopidae; genus Mormoops; species Mormoops blainvillei. Next base: position 185,883 of record PVJD01001996.1, read on the forward strand.
TGAAGGAACTTATTCCTGAATTTTTCTATTTCCCAGAGTTTTTGGAAAATCAAAATCGTAAGTATTAGGAGATTAAAAATTTGACTCAACAGGTCGTAGTGGAAGACGCTGAAAAATATCTTTCAGGACATTTTTGTGATGCCCTATAGATTATTTAAGATTTGTTCATTCTGTGTATTATTCAGTGGAAGGGCTTATTTATGCCCAGGTACTCATCTCGCCTTCCAGGGAAGTGCTACAGTGAAGTAAGATAAATGGGTAAAATGTGAATTGGTAAGAGAATTTGTCAAAATAAAGTATTTACTAGAGAAGCAAAAATGACCATATGCTATTTCAGCCATATAGCCACTTAGGTTAAAAGTGCTTGGGTTAGATAAGATGGGGATTTAGACCAGGGGTCAGCGAGCTACAGGTCCATGAGACAAATCTGTAGGCAGATTTTTGTGTTTATAAATAAAATTTTGTTGGAACACAGCCAGCCAATTCATTTACATATAGACTGTGGCTGCTTTCACAGTATAACAGCAGATTTGAATAGTTGCAACAGAGACCATAGGGATCACAAAGCCAAAAATACTTACTATTTGACTCTTTATTTAAAGTTTGCTGACTCCTGATTTAAAACAAAGACAGGAGGCAAATTGAATTTATTGATGGCATAAGCTATTGTAGTATTTAAAAAAAAAAATTTTTTTTTTTTTAAGGAGAGAACCATGAAGCTAAATATAGTCTTTAAAAAATATCCAAGTACTTTTACTATGAGGTAGTTTTATATATAATTTAAGCACAGATAAAAGGAAATTGGCAAGATTGTTACTACTGATGTTCTTTAGGGAAATTTCACAGTGTCAAAGGACCATTACTTTCTTTTTTCTCCCCTAGCATGTAATGTTAATGTTGTCCCTTTAGCTTGCTCAGTAGAATTATTTGTCATGCTGGAGAGAACACATTTGGGGCTTTGTGTCCTTTATTCATGCACACTGGGACAGGTGGTAGGAGGTAGGACATCTCATTCTCAGAGTAAGGCAGTTAGAGTTGGTCCCATTCAGAAAATCGAGTGAATCTATTGACTGAGTCTGATCCTAGACTCTCAGTCAGTCATAGGACTGGAGTACCCTAAAGCAGCATATGTGCATGGGATAGGAGGATTGAGCAGACTAAATTTGGATGCAGAAATTTAAGGTATTCTAAGCTTGACAGTTTCTGACCTTCAACAGAACCCCTTGCTGTCTCGCACTACTCTTCTGGCAGCCTCCATTTCTAAGTGTACATTGCCTCCTTGTTTGAAATGAACTAGGTGAGAGAAAGCCAAGTATCTTAGTTAGAATGCCAACAAATATTAATATTAGTATTATATTAATTAGTAAAATTGAGATTAAAAAACCTCAATTTTGTGAGCAAGAAAATTTTAGTATTTTCCTTCGTAAAAACCTGGAGGTATGGTAATTTCAGGTGGCTTAACAATATCATCCAAGCAAAGTTCTTTCTGTATTTTCACTCTGCTATTCTAAGTGTTTTGACTTTGTCTTTGGATAGTTCCTCTCATGGTTATAAATGGCTAATTCAGTACTAGGTATCATAGGCAGATATAATAGTGCCTTAGAAGTGAAAATGTTAATTCTTTGTGTTACTTTTTAAGAGTGCAAAACCGTTTTCATAACTTCCCGTCATTCTCCAGGGCTGGGTCATAGACCAACCTCTGTACCAGTCACCTGCAACAGGCATGAATTACAGGACAGGGATGGACAACTTGAATGAAATCAAAGTTCTGTTACAAAACATGGAATGGCTGTCGGGGGGCCAACAGACAATATTTGCTACACAGTGATAGAGTTACAAAGCTACAGACTCTGTCCTGTCATTCTGTGACATTAAATCTCTCTCCTGCTTTGAATCACATTGATATTTTAAGGCAGTTCTTTTTATGAAGGTCTTTTATGTTAACACTTTCCCCTTCCCACACTGTATGAACAAGAAAACCTCATCTTTGGGTTCTAACTATATGAGCAAATCTTCATGATGTCAGGATCTACTTGGAACAGTGGTATATATCAATAAATATATTGGTCTTCCAGAAGGCAAGCATAAATCTTAAAGTGAGTTTAAGATATGAATCAAATATACACTCTAAGGAGTTATATTTTATAAATTAGCCATTAGAGGGGCTATGTTAATTATTTTTTAATTTAAAAAGAATACTTAATCTTATTTGTTCAGATTAAGATTTTGGTCATAGCTATAGTTTCCCTCACTTTTCTCGACAAAAAAAAATCAATTATTAATTTGATTAACCTCTTAATAGCTAATTTAAAACTATTCGGTTGGCCAAATAGTTTTTTTTTGTTTTTTCTGTAAGATGACTAGTAGTGCTTCATTGTCTTTGACTTCATTTGAAATAATTTTGTTAGATTGTATTGTGACAGCTGTCATATCAGTTTGTATTTTTAAAAAAACATCAAAATTGGTGGATTTTTGTGTAGCCATTTTAATATTGAGGAAGGAAGAAAATACGCAACATTTTTGGCATATTATGCTTGATTATGTCAAGAAAGGTAAAAGTACAACTGAAATGCAGAAAAAGATTTTTACTGTGTATGGAGAAAGTGCTGTAACTGATCGAATGTATCAAAAGTGGTTTGTGAAGTTTTGTGCTAGAGATTCCTTGTTGGGTGATGCTCCATGGTCAGGTATGTCAGTTAAAGTTGATAGAGATCAAATCAAGACATTGAGAACAATCAGTGTTTTATCATGTGGAAGATAGCTGACATACTCAAAATATCCAAATCAATAAAGTTACTGGTGAAAATGAAAAATGTGTCTTTCATTTTATGGAAAAAAAAATGGACTTTTTGACCAACCCAATATTATATTTCACTTATCTTTTTAATCAGCTGATAAGTGCATTCCATCCAATATAAAAGAATTATCTTTACCTATTCAGTGAATTTAATCCTGACCTGAGGATATTTTTTTTTAAATTGATTTTTGAGAGAGAGAGTAAGGGAGAGAGAGAAACGCTGATGTGAGAAAGAAACATCCATAGGCAGCCTCTGTACACTCCCCTACCCAGGGATCTAACCCACAACCTTTCGGCGTAAGGACGGTGCTCCAGCCAACCGAAACACCCAGCCAGGCCAGGGTTGTTTCGTAAATTTAGATCAGGAAAGGTACTTGAGCTCTGACTGGGTGGCTCAGTTGGTCGGAGCATGGTCCTGTACACCAAAAGATTGCGGTTTTGATCCCCAGTCAGGGCACATGCCTAGGTTGCAGGTTCGGGTTGGACCGAGGATGGGGAGGCAGCCAGTTGATGTTTTTCTCTCTCTCTCCTCAAAATCAATAATGCATATCCTTGGGTGGGATTTAAAAAAAAAATAACTTGAGACTCATATTTCACCCTTAAAGAAGTTTTTCTTTAGTTCTCTTTAACCTTCTTTAGCCTTTCTTTAGCCTTCAGTTTTGCTAAGAAATGTATCCTCCTATTTGTTCTACTTGATTTATTTAAATCTAAAATGACCTGACACATTTATCTTTTACATGTCTTAGAATTTGACTTGGGTCGTCTACAAGTTTCTAAAGAACTAGTAAATGATGTCATCCTCCCCAAGTGGGCTAAGTCAGCTGAAGATTTCATCTATAAACATAGGAAAGCTCTGGTAAGATTTTTGTGTTTAGTTAAGGTATGAATCACATGTACACTTTAGAGATTAAGTTTAGAGATTTATCTGAGGCAGATAAAAATGTATGTGTTTTCCAGAGGATGAAATTAAGTATACCTGACTATTAATTATTGTTCTAGATTAGTTTGTAATCTCATATATGATGTTTTAGGAAGTATAATATAGTAATTTATTTCAAGGTAATGAATCTTCTGATATAGTGAACGTATGGTAAAGTCCAGTGGATAAATAGCAAAAAAATTTCAGTTCTATAAGGAATCTGCCTGTCGTATATGAAACTCTTTCAGTCACCTGGCAGGGTATAGTTTGATGTTTTGTAGTTAATACATTTGTTTCAAATCTTATATAAGGATAAGTATGCTTTTGTTTTCGCTAAAGGATTTCAGTAAGTTTTTACTAAGACAGCTAAACTCTAAATGCCACTGAAAAAAATGGTACTAGTTCTTAGCTAAATTTTCAGTTTGGAATTGAAGGATTAGTTTAATGTTGATATTGTTGTGCAGTTTTTTACCTTGCAGGTGATGTTTTTTTTCCCCTACAATAGCCCACTTAGGTTTCTATCTAAACTGAAATGTTGCGGACTCTAAAATTGATCAGGCCAGTACTTGGGAACATTCCTTGCCATTAGTGTATAGTTTGTCAAATTTACAATATTCAGGATAAGATTATAATACTTGTAAAGCATAATCCTATTCATGAAGAAAGGAACTCCAAAACAACATCTGTTTCTTATAGCTAACCAGGCATTTCTCAGATGCTTTTCTCTTATATTAACTAGGACATGCAGTGGGGGTCCAGGATTTCAGGAGAGCATGTGCCTTATTATTAAGACGTTAGAAGTTTTTGTTTCTGTGAAACAAACTACAGTCAAACTTTGGTTCTCGAATGTCTCCCATCTCAAACAATTTGGTTCTCGAGCAAGTTGTTCACGGAACAAACGTCTCCGTTGTTGAACAAAACTTTGGTTCTCTACCTGACAACTCTTCCATGCTGATACTGGTATCATCAGTTGTGCATCTCTCAGGCAACAAAGGAGATTTGGTTTTTGAACAGATCACTCCTTACACAACCTTCTGGAATGAATCATGTTCGAGAACTGAAGTTCCACTGTATTCCAAAATGTTGTCGCTTTAAACTATAGCCATTTTATGATCTCTCACAATTCTGTGAGGTGACTGGTCTCAATTGAATAATTCTCCTTGTCTTGCTTAAGGTTCTTATGCTCTTGGAGTCATATGACAGCTAAGGCTAGAGTCATGTTGGCTTCATTGAGACATTGGCATGCTGGACTTTTCTCCCTCTCCAAGTAGTCTCAGGATATCCTCCCTTCATGTGGTCTCTACCTGGGTAGCCAGACTTCTTACGTGGAAGCTCAGGATTCCCCAAGAGTGCAAAAGTGGAAGCTTTCACACTTTCTCGTGGCTTAAGACTGAACCGTCACAATATCACTTCCGCCACCTTGTAATGGTTAAACACAACAGGATCAGTACAGATTCAAAAGGAGGGAAAGTAAATTCCATCTCTCAGTATGGAAGTGAGAAAGAATTTGCAACCATCTTTAATCTACCACACAGAGTCTGCCCTCTGGCCACAAATTATTCACATTCCTCCAACATGCAAATTACACGCATTTCTTCTCAAGACTATCCCAGAGTCTCATCTCTTTAAGGCAGTGATCTTTAAACTTTATCCAGAAAGAAAAATGTAATAAATATTTTCATTGGCTAAAAAGTCTGTGTCAAAATTCCGCCATTGTAATACAAAGTGGCATGCGGCTCTGTTTGATCAGTCTACCAACCTGGCAGCCAGTAAGATTTGGCACACGAGCAGTAGTTTGCCGATCCTTGTGTTAAGGCTTGAGACCTGAAACCAGAATCTTGTTTATCCAAATGTTTGGATGAAACTACTCAGATGTGCCTCCTCTTAGACCAGAAGACTGCAATAAAGAATCACGTTATCTGTCCCCACATGACAACAGTGGTGTGCCAAGGGCAGAACTGTAATAGACTGTTATTCAAAAGGAAGAAAACAAGAGGCACCTAGTAGAAATTGGTTTATAACAATTCAGAATTCTAGCAGGAGATGCTCTAATTACTGGAAGCTCAGTTCTTCTCACTGAGGCAGTAAAGAATTACAGTTCAGCAACACGAAAGTGGATGGTTAAGAGCTGAATTAGTATGACCTCAAGGGAGAGTATAGGCCCCCTGAGAGTAGCGAGAAAGACTTAGCATAGAAGCAACAGGAGAGCCTAGGCTGGGCAGCCTTAGCTCACTGGGAGTCAGAGGAAAGGGACATTTTGGGACGGGTTCAGGGCATAAGCTTGGGACAAGCTGTGATATCCACCGCCTTAGAGTTTAGGAGATATGTGGGTGTGAAGGAAGTAGCGGGAAAAGGAAGGAAAGGGAATGACGCTGGCTGCTCCCCAGAGAGTGTGCACTTACACGCTGTGTCCTTTGTCTTGAGGCTTTTATCTCTTTCTTGCTGGTGGGAATCTTTGGGGAGGTCTTGGGAGAGTTATTCAACAGAATATTCATCGGTTCTCCTGGTGTGCCCTTTTAGGGTCATGATCTCCTCTGACTGGTCAGTGGCAGGGCAGGGGGTCTTTAGTCATTGCCCACCTGGTTTTGCTGCTCTTCTGGGCCTGGAGCTGAAATACAACTGAGGCCTAGATGTTCTCTACAGGGAGGAAAGGCCAGGGGCGGAGAGGTTACCCTGGGGTTAGGTCCTTGTTTTTCCAGTTTTGCCCCCTACCAGGCACTGGGACCTTCTGCCCTGGTGACAGTCTGCATCAGGCAGTAAATTGCTTGGCTATTGTGTTCAGCTCTCTGTCTTAAGTTTTCCTATGCTGCTTGCCAAGGAATTTTCCTAGCTTCTTTCAATCCTCACTCTCGGTGCTCTTCCCTAGGAGTGGTTCTCCATGGCACTTTAGTTCCACCCTTGGGTTCTTGAACCACCTCTCCACCCCCACCCAGGCATTCTTTCTTTTCCATTACAAAAATTTTTAATTTTTTAAATTAAAAATTGGCTCAGTGGGTTTAGTGTCGGCTTGCAAACCAAAGAGTCGCTGGTTCGATCCCCAGTCAGGGCATGTGCCTGAGTTGTGGGCAAGGTCCCTAGTAGGGGGTGTGCAAGAGGCAACCACCCACTGATGTCGCTGTCCCTCTCTTTCCTCCTCCCTTCCCCTCTCTCTATAAACAAATAAATAAAATATAAAAAACAACACAAAAAAAGAGTGTCCATGAGTGTCTTTGTCAACCTCTTTCTTAACTGTAGTAACTTGGAAGCCAAAGGTCTGTCTCCTTTTTTGAATAGTTTCTATCTCTTTCAGACTGGACGGATACAATTTCTCACAAAATTTTATGGGTTTCTTATGCATCCAGCCTATTGGACAAAAACCTTCCATATTACTTTACAAAATAACCTCTTATCTCTTGGGGCTGAGTGGGAGGCTACTATGGGAAAATGCCCTTAAGATTCTTGTTAAAAAACAAAGTTCAGTAGAGTCAAAGATCTAATTGGCTTTATTCAATGATTCATGATTTGGGCAGCATCCCTCAACCATAGAGAAAGGAGCTTCCAGATGCTATACAAAATGGAAGGCTCTACAGGCAGAAGGGGCAGAAAAAGGAAGCCTGACACATAGTGGATTGTTTCAGGCAGGTCACTTTCCTTTGGGGGAAAGGCAGGGGTCTGTCATGCAAACTACCCCACTAGTGCTGATTAGATACTTCCAGATTGACTGGTTAAATGTCATACTCCTGGGATAGAATGAAACTGCAATGGGTTTAGCTATTAAGTCTTCATTTGCACAGGTGACTCCATTTTTGGATTGTCTTTTTTTTTCTTTAACATTCTTAAGATAGACTCTATTGTCTTGAGTATGTCTGTGAGGGAAAAGGGCCTCAACAGATTGTTTGACAGCCACACTCCTGAACTAAACTTTTGCCTGAGGCCATATTTTACTGGTGACACTGGTTTGATTATTAGTTTACTTGGGCCATTTGTGAGTTTGGGAGTCTGTACTCTAGTGATCCTGGAAATAAGAAATAATTTTATTTTGAACCCAGGAAGACCTGGCTCCTTTATATATATTTTTTAATTATGCTTAAAACTCAGTTATTTTTTCCCCTAACTCATCTTATTCCTCCAACACTTTTTCACAGGCAGCTAAAAAGAAGCCAGGTAGCACTTAAAAACATTCTACCTGGAAATCTCCCTCTCCAGATCCACGAGTTCATTATTTACCCTTCCTGTTTTTTCGTATAACTAAAACATTGAGTCCCCCTTTCTCCTGTTTCTAATAACAATTTCCATACTGTCTTTTAAGCCACCATGGAGGCTCTAGGAAGTTCTTCATGCCTCTGCCTGCCCTCCTAGTCCACCTCTTGGTGGGATGGGGTGGAGGGAATGATTCCTAGAATTCTTCATCTACCCCATTGTGTTTCCTTGAATTGAATTTCTAAACAATTATTTCAGTGGAAATTTTACAACAAAGATGCACTTCAGAGCTATCATTAATTTTTGTCATTAATATTTAGGCTGTTAGAAGATGTGTTGCTTTTTTCACCTATTAGCTAGTAGATGCATATGGAGTAAATATTAATAAATACGATGCCTACATTGTACAAGATATAGTTAATATATGTAGTGCATGATGAATAATTAACTTGACTTTGAGATAATTTTACTTACAGTGGTAAGATTTTGTGTGCAAATGCTGAATTTGCTCTAACTGTTTTAAAGGACCCATCTCTACATTGTAATTGGGAGGTATCTCTGTGTTAATTAATACTTATTTGTTCTTTTTCTAGGAGTCTGAATATGTTTCCGCTCATCTTCATGAATGGATAGATCTGATTTTTGGCTATAAACAGAGGGGGCCAGCTGCCGTGGAGGCACTCAATGTTTTCTATTACTGTAGTTATGAAGGTATAAGCCCCATACACTGTTTTTCTTCCATCATATTGATAGAAAGTATTATTTAATATGAGTTTATAACATTGTATTTTGCATGTAACTATTTAACATATGAAATTACATTTAAAAATAGTTTTAGTGATCTTTTCTCTTTGAAAGAGACCTATTTTTGTAAAAAATAGTTATGAGAATATACATGCAAATCTAATTGTAAATGTCAATTATTGGCATAAATTTTAAAAAAGATTTTATTTATTTATTTTTAGACAGAGGGGAAGAGAGGGAGAAAGAGAGGGACAGAAACATCAGTGTGTGGTTGTCTCTCACATGCCTCCTACTGGGCACTTGGCCGCAACCCAGGTATGTGCCCTGACTGAGAATCAAACCAGTGACCCCTTGGTTCTCAGGCTGGCACTCAGTCCACTGAGCCACACCAGCCAGGGCAATTTGGCATAAATGTTTTTGATCCCTGGCCTTACGTGTCCTATTAAGTCAGACCTCACATTAAATATTTAGTGTTAAAGTTTTAGTAGACTTTGAAAGAAGAACTTTAGAATTACAAATAACAATTCTTTCAGTGATAAAGATGACATTCTAATGTGTATTAGTTCAGAATCAAGAACATTTTTTGAAGCCTTTGAAAGTCATAAGAAGCAGTTCTTTCCTTTCTAGTCATTCAGTAGAGCTAATAATTGTAAAGATTGTGAATAGCTTGAAGTTTTAAGGAATTTGAGCAGCCCCCACATGACTTTTTGTAAATAGACAAGTATATTTTCCTCCTATAAAAGTTTGTAGGGAAGTAGTATGCATGATGGTTAGAAGCATAGGCTTCGAAACCAGACTGTCCTAGTTTGGCCGGTTACTATCCATGTGAGGATTCACATTAGGTGTGGGTCAGTATAATTATTTAACCCTAATAATACCTTCCATAGCATTTATTAGATAAACAGTAATTTATGGGAGTATTTTTGTGTGGTTCTTAGACTTGTTTTAGTTTGAATCTCATGAGGAAAACAATTTGGAATACTCTGAGTAGAGTTCATATTTTTCTAGGAGAAACTTTTACAGACTACCTGTTAAATTTGTTTAAAATATTTTAGTTGTATGTAGTGGATAAAATTTATTTTTTTACATTTAATTTTGATGTTTTACTGTTTTTTAAAAAATCACCTCTTTAAAATGTTCTTATAAATAACAACAAACTCACAACTATCAACAACTGAACCTAATAAAAAAACAAAAAAAAACACAAAGCAAATTACTAGAACAGGAACAGAATCACAGAAATGGAGAACACATGGAGGGTTATCCATGGGGAGGGGAAGGGGAAGAATGGGGGAAAAGGAACAGGAAATAAGCATAATTAGTAGGTACAAAGTAGACAGGGGGAGGTTAAGAATAGTATAGGAAATGGAGAAACCAAAGAACTTACATGTATGGACATGAACTAAGTGGGGAAATGCTGCTGGTGGGAGGGGCGAGTACAGGGTAGGGGGGAATAAAGGGGAGAAAAAAAAATGGAACTAATAGCATAATCAATAAAATATATTTTAAAAAATAAAATAAAATGTTCTTATAAATTGCCCTGGTTGGTGTGACTCAGTGGATTGAACTCCAGCCTGCGAACCAAAGGGTCGCAGGTTTGATTCCCAGTCAGGGCACATGCTTGGGTTGCAGGCCAGGTCCCTGGTAGAGGGCACGTGGGAGGCAACCACATGTTGATGTTTCTCTCCCTCTCTTTTTCCCTCCCTTCCCCCATTTCTAAAAGTAAATAAATAAAATCTTTAAAAAAACAAACATGGCAACTATATTTTAAATAACTAATAAAATGTTCTTTAAAGAATGCAGTAATATTTTAATGAAAGTATACTAATCAGTCACTGATATATCAGTCAGTTGTTTGGCTTGCTGATTTATTTTTTACTCTATAGTGAGTTGACGACTTCTGATTTTAGGAGCTGTGGATCTGGATGCCTTAACAGATGAGAAGGAAAGAAAAGCCTTAGAAGGGATGATTAATAATTTTGGGCAAACACCTTGTCAACTGTTAAAGGTAAATCAAAAGTTATTGATTATATAATAAGTCTAGAATGTAATTGCTAAGTAATGGAATAGTACTACCAGTATTTTCAAGGACCGTAATGATTTAAAACCTTATTTCAGAATCATTTAGAATTTGGGAAACATTCTGTCACTTCATAAAAAAATAGATTCAAATGATTTTCTGTTTTGAAATAACAAAATATTACAGTTAGAAATGCACATATACAATTACTCTTTTTAATAGTTTACTTTTTATTGTATTTTTTCCATTACCATTATCTGCTTCCACCTCTAGCCACTTCTCCCCTCCCCCACAGTCACTACACTGTTGTTTATGTCCATGAGTTCTTTTTCTTTTTCGCTTGATCCCTCCACTCACTACCCAGAGCTGTCTACTTGCTCTCCATTTATTAGTCTGTCTCTATTTTTCTTGTTAGTTCAGTTTGTTCATTAGATTCCACATGTGAGTGAAATCATAGGGTATTTGTCTTTCTCTGACTTGCTTTTTTCACTTGGCATGATGTTCTTCAGGTCCATCCATTCTGTCACAAAGGGTAAAATTTTCTTTTTTACAACCGAGTAGTATTCCACTGTGTAAATGTCCCATACTTGTTTTATCCACTCATCTGCTGATGGATAATTGGGCTGCTTCATATCTTGGTGATTGTAAATAATGCTGCAGTGAACATAGGGGTGCTTAATGTTCTTTGGAATTAGTGTTTCGAGTTTCTTCAGATAAATTCCCAGAAGTGGAATCACTGGGTAATATGGCCAATCTATTTTGAATGCTACTACCTGTGTTCTGACTGGGACCACCCAGCATAAGCTGCAAAGCTGCGTAGAGTTGGCTGCTACCTCTACTGGGTTTGGTGGTGCCTAAACGAGTCCAAGCTGTGAACCAAGGCTGGCTGCTGCTAGTGCCGGCCCTGAGGCCACTTAGCAATAGGCATGGGGCAAGCTGAGGCCAAATGCCGCTTATATGAGAGAATTTAGGAAAACCTGAAGCATGAGCCAAGGTAAGCCATTCATACAGAAAGACCACTGGAAACAGCTAGAGTGGGTGGAGCCTCTGGGAATCACCAGGAGGGGCAAACAGTGTGAGCCAGGTTGATAGCGTGTCACATATTGAACCCATCTGTTCCCTGTGCGGGGGCCGGGCTCAGAAAAAGGAAAATGACTTCTTCTAGCATTTCTCTCTGGGAAAAAGGTCCCCCAGCTCTCATCCTGATGCCAGACACTTCATTTCTTACCTGTATGCCCCTTGTGCTTTTCAATCTGCTGCTCCCACACTGGGGCTCAGAGGGAATGAGTCCGACTGAGGAAGTTTGTGCACAGGCCCTTTAAGAGAACTGCCTGAGACTCCAGCAGTTTCTGTCTTCCATAGTCTCAATATCCGCTGGTTTGTACAGCCTTATTTTCCTGGCACTGGAACTAGTGCCTAGTGTGCCTCGTGTGGGGCCGGGACCCCTTGCTCCTGAGACATCCCCCCTGATTTTTATCTGCCACACATTGGTATGGGACCAGCCCATTCTACATCTCCACCCCTTCTACCAGTCCTGATGTGGTTTCTTCTTTAATTCTGTGTTTGTAGAACTTCCATTCAGCTCTGTTTTTGGTGGTTATGAATAACAGTTGTTCTGTAGGTTAGTTGGAATTTTGATGCAGTTGTATGAGGAGGCAGGCTTGTTTACCACGCTACCAACTTGAACAGAAGTTCAGACAGAAGAACCCCTTTTAGATAAAATTCTATTCTACATTTTTAACTGTACTTTTACAATGTTAACTTGATTTGTTATTTTCTTTTTATTTATAAAGATAATCCTTTATATGTCTTCATTCTATGTCTCTGGCATTAAAGTCAAAGAATAATTTATTTGAAAAATTCCGCCGTATCTCTAATTTGATTCTGTTAGTATTGGCATTTTTATCTTACTTCAGGAATTAAAGATTCACCTATATTATAACTTTAGACTTTCGAGTAATATATTTAATTTTAACAAGCATTTATTAATCATCTACCAAGATACTTTAAGATATTTAAGATACTATTCTAGGTATTGAAAATCCATAAATGAATAAGACTGTTTTCTTTCTTTATCTATTTCCTAGTAGGAAAAGAGACCATAAACAAGTACTGTATGTAATCCAACATAGAAAGAAATAAGTGCTAAATAAAATACCAAATAAAGCAATGTGCTCAGGAAAATAATACGAGAATAGTTGTTACTCACTTAGACATTTAGGAAGATACCAGTAAGAAAATCTTTAAAATAGAAGTAGGGTTTTCTCTAGAAATGAAAAATGGTAGGAACTCTGCCGAGGGAACAGTCAGAGTGATAGTGCATGATATGTAATCCATTGTAACTAGAGCCCAGTGTATACGAAGAAATACAGTGAGATATTTTAATTTAATTATGAAACTATTTTTTCTTAAAATTATTTTAAAGGAACCACACCCTCCTAGATTATCAGCAGAGGAAGCAGTGCAGAAGCAGACCAGAACCGAGACTTCAACCCTAAACCTATTTCAGCACCTCCCTGAACTCAAGTCATTTTTTATAGAGGTAATATCCAACTTAGTAATATCAAAGAGTTACTCTCTCTCTCTCTCTCTCTGTCTCTCTCTGAATTCTATACACCTCAGTGTTTCTTTTATTCTTCAATAGGGGGTGGATTATAATATTTAATCCAAATAGTAAATAATTATCTGTTCTTGGATTTTTAAAACACTGTTATTGAAAGCTTGTATTTGCTACTGAGTGGCTTTCTTTCTTCTGTTTCACATTTAATAAATAATTTTATTTAAATTGCTTTTCATGATAGTTGAGATGATGTGTAGAGGGAGCCTAACTAAGATAACTCAATCATAATGTCTGCTCATGTATAAAATGTGACCCAGTAAGTCAAATTGTTAATGCTAGTGTCAAGAGTAGTCACATAAAACAAAGAATGTTAATGCTGTAGCTGAAAGGTACCTTCTACCCTGGCTGAGTAGGTCAGTTGGTTAGAGCATTGTCCCTATATATCAAGGTTCAGTCTCTGGTCAGGGCACATATAAGAATCATCCAGTGAATGCATAGATAAGTGGAACAACAAATTGATGTCTGTGTCTGTCTGTCTGTCTGTCTCTCACCGAAATTTTTCTTTTTTTTAAAAAAGTAACTTCCAATTTAAGTGTTTAAATATACATACTGAATTATTTTGAATCATTCACAATGAGTATATGAAATGCATTTATACCTATGAATTTGGTTAGGACAGATAATAGTATAGTCACTTTGGTAAAAAAAGTTATTAAGAATAGTTTGGAGATATACATAGAAAAAGCAATACCTCTCATGCAGTACAGCAGAGGTTGCTAAACTTTTTCTTAAAGGGCCATATAGTAAACATTTTGGATTTTGTGGTCAAAGACAAAATCAGGGATACTATTAGGTGTTTGTATGTGTATATGTATGTGTGTGTGTGTATATATATATATGTGCATAGTTATATAATAACTATTTAAAAATGTAAAACCGTTCTTAGCTTACCACAACCTACAAAACAGGTAGCAGGCTGGATTTGTTCCACAGGCATAGTTTGTCAAATTCTGCATTAGGGAGAGCGTAATTGTAATGTGTTTCTTAGGTTCCATGTCATAGGAAATCTTTATAGAACTTTTTCATAATTTACTATATAATTTTTTATAAAGTATATGCATTATAGTTTTAAATGTTTTCACATGTTTGTTAAAACACTTCAAAATTAATTTTTGTCACTCTCTTCCTAGATGCATGTTTCTTGAGAGAGTTATTTAATGTTTAACCATACAAAGTTCTACAAAACTCATTGTTTTCCAAAAGTATCTCAGTCATTTGCCTGGAACAAAGAGAAAAAAATGCTTGGAAATAATGACTAATTTGTAGGATGTGTTCTGGGTTTCCAAGACCACCTGCAGGTTTGGTGGTTTTCTAGAAGAATTCACAGATTCAACATATGGTTGTATTCACAACTAAGATTTATTCCAGTAAGAAGATGGAAAGCAACATCAGCAAAATGCACAAGCATGTGGGGCAAAGTCTGGGGAAACCAGTCGAAATAGTCTTCTCCCAGAGGCATCGCGTAGGACATACTTAATTCTTGCAGTAGTGAAATGGGAATACATGTTTTTGTCTACCAAGGATTCTCATTAGAGAGACTCAGTGCCCAAGGTTTTTATTAAATGTTGGTCACATAGGTACCCTCTGCACACCACACCAAAATTTCAGACTCTCAGAAGAAAAACAGGTGTTTGGCATAAATCATATTCTTTGTACAGATAGTCTAGGCATAGTGAACCACCCTTACCATTGAGGACCAGTTTTAAATCAGTGTAAGGAACTTTTTGCCCACCAACTTACCAGATGCCAGCAAAGGGCCAACGGCAGGCCTTTCTAAGGAGAGCTGCCTCAGGCCTGCTATGGTAACTCTTTACTGCACATAGGATAACCCGTAACACCCTATTTAACTCATAATTTGATGGACGTGTACTGCTATAGTTATTATGTAATCCTGATAAAATTATTTTCATCATGTCTAATCATTTATGACTTCATATGGTTTATAATTAATTATTTAGTTCATACAAAGCTCTTAGAATAGCACCTGGCACATAGTATGTATCCAATAGTGTTAGGTTACAACTTACCTAATAAATGTTAGGTATAAATTATGAACTATTGTCACATCAAGAGATTTAGTCCTAGTCATTGTTCTCCTTCACATTGTAATAAAATAATGGCAGGTATTTAGATGTTTTCTGCAGACTATCCTTATTTTCTGGTCCTACTGTGGCTTTCAGAGATTGCCTCAGTAAATGGAATAGATCTATTTTTTGAAAGTTAAACCCCAGCCCTGGCTGGTGTGGCTCAATGGATTGAGCGCCGGACTGGAAGCAAAGGGTTGCCAGTTCAGTTCCCAGTCAGGGCACATACCTGGGTTGCGGGCCAGGTCCTCAGTAGGGGGCGCACAAAAGGCAACCACACATTGATGTTTCTCTCCCTCTCTTTCTCTTTCCCTTCCCCTCTGTCTAAAAATACACAAATATTTTTTTTTAAAAAAAGGAAAGTTAAACCCCAAAGGAAATGTCTTTAAAATATAACCAGTTTACCCATTTGACTTATTCGAGAAACGTACTGAGCTAACAAGCAAAATAGAGACGGACTCATAGAGAGCAGGCGGGTGGAGGTGGGCTCAGGGTGGAGAGATTGAGCAAAAAATGAAAAGGACTCATGGACATAGACAGCAGTGTGGTATTTGTGGAGTAGGGGTAGGGAAGAGGCTATAAGGGGGTCTAAATGGTAATGAAAAAAATGTAATTAAAAAGTGAACTACTCAGAAAAATACTCATTAAAAAAAGATCCACATTTAACATGTAATGCAGAGGGTAGAAAAACCTGAATATAAAATTGAATCCTAACTCATGAAATTACATACATTTAATACTCTATTTTGCCGTGTGTAATGTGCACTCTTTTGCCCAAATTTTTGCGGGAAAAATAAGGATGTGCATTACACATGGGTAGTGCCTGAAATACCTTGTGTCTGTTCCTGTGTTTTGTAATTATTTGTTACATAAAAGTTCTTAACCCATAATATGTTCAAGAATAAATGCTAAAATTCCTTTATAATGCAGAAAACAAGTATCTAAATATAAATACATAAATTAATTAATTAAACAATTAAAATGAAAGGTGCTTTTTTCCTGAAAGTTTGGGCCAAAAATGCGGGAGTGCGTTATACATGAGAGCACATTATACACAGCCAAATACGATATGTACTATTTTTTGTATATTGTACCTCAATAATGCTGTCTTAAAAATATAAAGGTGAAAATTACATGAAAAAAGAGGAAAGGTAAACCCAAAAGGAAATTTCTTTAAAATATAACGAGTTTTCCCGTTTGACTTATTTGAGATGTGTACTCTCACGTGGTCCATATTTTTCTACTTTATGTTCATGTCAGTATGGCTAGCATAATGGAAAGATCCTAAATAATTGATGCTCCTTGAAATTTGCATCTCTGTTTAACAGCAGAGTAGTGGAATATGAGAAGGTGATGGGTTTCAGAAGTTTCACGTATGCCATTCAAACATGGCATATAATTTCTTTCCTACACTTTAAATTAAATGATGATGTGTTTTGATAGAGTAAAATGCTATATCACAGGGTTCATTCTTGTTTAAAAAAACAGAAGTTTTGAATAGTTTGTGCATATGAAGATAAATAGAATCAGCCACTAAACCTCTGTCTTTTATTTCATAGGGAATTAGTGATGGTATTCCACTGATAAAGGCTGTTGTCCCCAGAAATCAGTCTCGTTCTTTTATGTCTCAAGGCAGTCCTGAGTTACTGGTAAGTAGATGATCCCTTTTCACACTGCTATATATGTACAACTTAACAATGAGAAAATAAGAAATATTTAAAGCTTTAAAAAAAAATAGAGAAAAGTTTTATAGAATTTGACCAAGAATAAAAATGTATTTTCCATTTACACAACTTTTTTTTAAAGTAGTTACTGTAATTTTAAAGTTTATCCGGAATAATAAATACGTGAAAATACAGGAAATTTTGTATAGGGAAAATAGGATATAACATTTTATTAGGCCCCAGCCAGTATTGGCTCAGGCCTGGCTTGCAGATTCGGTCCCCTGGGGCATGTGTGGAGGGCAGCCAATCGATGTTTCTCTCTCACATTGATGTTTTTTGCTCTTTCTTTCTCCTTCCTTTACCCTCTCTCTAAAATAAGAAATAAAATATTTTTAAAAACCATTTTACTAGATACTAAAATTTATCATACAGCAATAATAATTATGAAAATGAGAAATAAGACAGCATTGATTATGGTTTACATTCAGGACATGCATGGGAGTGCTTTACATGAATTTTGTCATTTAATCCATCTAAATATCCTGTGGGATATGCAGTACTACAATTTCTACAGATGAGAAATTTTAAAACTCAAAAGTAACTTGCTCATAGTCACAGAGCTAGCAAGTAAGGGATTTGGGACCCTGGCACATGGACGAAAACTAGGTCTGTCTTATTCCAGTTTTGTCACTTAGAAATCATAGAAATGGAGTAGAGCAGAGCAACAGTAGAGATTCCAGAATTAGACCTTTTTTTCTAATTATGCATATTGTGTGTTTACTCCGAAAAAAAAAGGTTGAGAAAGATACAAAATTAATAATAGTACTTTTTGAGTGGTAGAATTCTTGTGATTTTTCAGATTTAATACCTATATTTTTAAAAGGCATATAATAATCTTTTTGGTAATCTACTTTTATAATCATAGGGCAGAAATCTTTTCATTTTTAAAAGAAAATATTTACTGTGACTGTCACTAAGCAAGGAGAGCTTAACAATTCATCGTAAGTTCTACTTCTCATTCATGTTCTAAATGATATAGATCAAATTTTATGGTAAGGCCTGACTCTTAATTATTTCTAACTACCAAATAATAGATGCAAATAAACTGAGAAATTATGAGGAAAATCTCACTAAAGAAAGATACATTGGACAACTTTTCTTGAAATAAAACAGAGAGCTTTTTTCATTTAAGTGATTTTAGACTTTCTTAATAAGTTTTATGTTTTAAGCAAACAATCCTTCATTTTCCCTAAATGATAAATGCTAACATCATGTGAGCATTTGATTATTCTGTGTTGCTTTGTTTAATCTTTCATTTAATTTTCATCTTCATATTTTTTTCTAGGTAACAGTAAGCATGAATTATGTTATTGGTACCCATGGATGGTTGCCTTATGACAGAAACATTTCTAATTACTTTACATTCATCAGGGATCAAACTGTGACAAATCCAAAGTAAGTAAATGAACATTTAAAGCAAATGAGGTGCAGTACCTTATTGCCAAGAAAAACAGCAAGATTGATTGGTTTCGTTTTGAAAGTAATATTGTAGACATTGAGATTTTCTTTCCTCTCTCCATTCCTCCTTCCACCTTTTCTTTCTTCCTTCCCTCCTTTCCTCTTTCATTTTTTCCCTCCTTCCATTCCCCCAACTTGATATTGGTAAAGAGAAAACAATTTCTATCATACCATTATGGAAGTAAAAATTATTAGGAATAGTTTTTAGGCTTAATTATATTTTTATTATACAATATTTTAAAAATATGTTTATTGATTTTAGAGAAAGAGAAAGAAACATCGATGTAAGAGAGAAACATTGACTGGTTGTGCCCCCACACGCACCATGACCGGGAATTGAACCCCTCAGCTTTCTGATGTATGGGATGATGCTCCAACCAACTGAGCCACACCAGCCAGGGTTTATTATACAATGTTATCTACAAATAAGACTCAATGTGTTTTATCTAATAAGACTTTATTATTTGCCTTAGTTATCTTTTAAAACGTCCAAAGGTTATATTTTAAGTTCAGGTGGTTTCCCTTACTCTTGAGTTGTTTTAGCTATATTCAGGGTGATCTCTTTTCCTTCTTACCCCACATAGGACTTAGTACCTTGTGCTTGGCGCTTAGCATATCTTCAGCAAAATAATATGGAAAAATAAAAGTCTAGAGCTGAAATGTCATAATTGGTTCTCATTTTCTGTAACACACACTGAAATATAATCACTTTTTGTGTCTTGCTGCAGAATTTAGATTGGATAAGTAAGTGCACAGGTATTTCAGTGGGAAGTGGATAAAACCCATACGCTTTCTTTGGTTAGAATGAAAAATGATCTCATGGGTATTTTTAGATGCACATTTATCTGCCTGTGTAGTAGATCCCTAGTTTCCGTTTATTTCTGACTTTTCTGGTCCTAGTATAGACTATCTTGTCTCTATACTGGGGCAGGCAAGAGTAGGTTTACATTTGTAAGTATGCAAAAAACAGTTTATTCTTGCATTATTATTTATGTACTATAACTGTAAGCTTGCTTTTGCCCACCCTGTACTGTGAGGCTACTATTTACAGAATTGACAGTCTTACTGATTTCTGGCTTTGAAAAGCAAGATTTAAATTTTTTTCACACCTTCCCCAATCTCAGTTTCTTAATGCTTAACCCTTGAGACTTTGTTATGTGAAATTTTATTTCATGAAAAATATGGATAAAGATGTATTTTCAGAAGTATCATTTATTAATAGACACTTCAAATTGAAGATTGAACACACATTTTTTATTTCTTTTTTAGAAACATTAAAAATAGTCAAGTCTAAGTGATCTTTCAAGGAAAAGTCTAATATTTAATTGTATTTACAGAACTCAACGTAGTCTGAATGGTCCTTTTGCTCCAGGGTTGGAGGTCACTTCTAAGCTATTTATAGTATCACATGATGCGAAGTTGCTTTTCAGTGCTGGACATTGGGATAATAGCATTCAAGTGATGTCACTTACAAAAGGCAAAATTATTTCACACAATATCAGACATATGGGTAAGCATTAACTTTTTTTTCTCCCAAAACACCAGAAGCTCTGTTTTTTCTATCAAAGTAGTACATACTCCTTAGAAAAAAATATCACATTTTACCTTTGAAGCTGCATGAACTTTTTATAGAGCAGTGTTATGAATATTATGTGCTTTATTTAAGGGTTTCTAATATATTTGGGTATATTAAGTACCATATAAATTAAATACAGCTTTATAGTATTTTAAAGATGTTAGACTAAGTCTTTTTTTAAAAAATTGGTTGATAGAAATAAGAATTCTAGGACAAAATGTTTTTAAAAATCTGTTATAATTAATACATAAACTGCTTTATTACATGTTAACAGTGAAACATGAAAGAAGTGAAATAGTTGAATGTCCTTTAATCTGGTATTTCTTAGTGTCTCAGTCTTCAGTATAAGAATAAAATGAGTATATTTTTCCTTAATAAGCCCAATAGGAAAGGGAATGGAGTCTCCTACTACTTCTGTACCAGTAACTTCTAAGATGCCACTTAGCTCAGGTTTTTATAATTTAAGAAAAATACATTTTATATTGTGAATTTACTGTGTGATTTTGTACTATGTTGGTTAAGGTCACATATTGTACAGGATTGCAGTTTCCAGTGGGAGTAGGGTGAATAGGGATGAGAGACCAGAGAAGTATATCAAAATTTACTAGGCCTTTGTTTCAAACTACTAGACCTCCTACCAAGGTTCTGACTGGCATTCCCCAGCCCAGTGTCTACTCTTCACCCTCAAAGAAGGGTGGCCTTAAAGAAAGCTCTCTTATGTGATTTTAATATTGCTGCTTCTCTGAGTCGCTCTTTCTCAATGCTTTTCCAATGCCAGTCCTATATTTCTCCATTAAAACACCTGGTTTAATAATATTTTGAGCATAAACTAAAATTGCTCTTTGTTCCAGCAAAACCAAGCCATTTTATTTTTTTTTAATTATTTTTTTTCCTTACAGATATTGTGACTTGTTTAGCTACAGACTACTGTGGAATACATTTGATTTCTGGTTCCAGAGATACTACATGTATGATATGGCAAATAACACAACAGGTAAGTTAAGCATTTAAATCCTTAGTTTCCATTAGAGATTTACCCTGGGAATACTGTTGAGATGTTAGTGAGTTGTTCTCTGGCATTGAATGATTATTTGAGCTCCTTTGCATTATTTTACTCCCCATTCTGTCCTGTCCTAAATCACCACATTTGCCCTAGGATTATTGTCCGATTCTTGACCTTTTATCCTGTTACTTTCCAGAAACCCCTCTTTGTTAATTTGTTCTAGAAAAACAATTATTTTTCTTATCCTATTAACATAATATTTTTATTTTACTTTCAGTGGGACTACTAGAAATTACAGATTTATAATTTTCATCAACCTTATTGTACTTTCATAATAATATTGATTCAAGGAAGTATCTTTTTTATTCACAGCTGCCGGATTTTCTCCCTTGTTTAACAGGCTTTCCCCTATTCCAAATTTATAAAAATATTAACTAAAAATTCTCTTGTAATACTTTTCTTGTTGTATTATTTTACATTTCAGTCTTTAATTCATTGGTAATTAGTTTTTGTGTTTTATAATATAAACTCCATGCATATATTTATAATATAAATTCCATGCATATATTTTATATTCTGTAGACAAAATACATAATCTGTAGTCTATAATAATATACATGATATTTTCACTTCTGGATGAAAGGTCATTTATATCAGCATAAATGTTTTCTGATTTTTTTTTTAATCTTGTACTTTGTTATATTTACTTCTAATTATAATATTTTGATTACTGCTTTGGTGGGATTTTTAAAATCATTTTTATTTCTGATTATCACTACTGTTGAAAAAAGCTTTTAATTTCTATAGTTATTTTGTAACTGTTTTCCAAATCCTCTTATCCAGCTCTCATAATAATTGATATTTCTTGGCTTTTTTGAAAATAAGATCATATGAAAATAAAGGTTTGTTAAAAATGTTTTTCAGTATCCTGATTACTTCATTTTCTAATCCTATTATATTATTATCTAATATAATAATGTAAGAAAATTTTAGCCCTCCTGTCTTATGTCTTATTTTGATGAAGTGCCTTCATTATTGTGCCATTTAGTACACTGTTTGCTGTTGAGTTTTTCACTTGTGATTTTTAATATTTAAGTAGCTACCTTCTTTTTATGTTTTTTCCTTTGGTAACTTTTTAGTTTTAATAACATTTCAATCTACAGAAAAGTTAAAAAAAAATAGTACATTTTGCTATCTATTTGTTTAAGTATTTTACCCTAATCCCTGCACTCTCTCTCTCTCTCTTTTCATCCCCCTCTCCTAACATCTTATTTTTTTCTGAACAGTTTTAAAGTTGGAGATACCGTGTTCCTTTACCCCGAGATACTTTAGTGTGCCTTTTCTAAGAACTAAGACATTCTTAATACATAACCACAATGTAATTATCAAAATGAGAACACTTAACATTTATACAATACCATTATCTAATCCATAGTCCATGTTCTAATTTTATAAGTAGTCGCAATACTGTCCTCTACAGCTATTTTTTCCCAGTCTCTCTTCCTTTCTTTATTTTTAGTTTTCCTCTTTTTCTTAATGTAATGTATTATGTTTAGAAGTGCCTTAGGTTGAACTGTCCTTGAATAAACCTGTATAATTCGTGATGAATTGTTATATTTTACTGTGGGATTTTATTTGTTAGTGCTTTAATTATTTCTCTGCTTGTGAGTAAAATCTATTTTTGTTCTGTATTTACCATGTTTAATATTGGTATATGCAGCCTTTATAAAATGAATTTGAGAAAGGTCCATCTTTCTCTGTAACTTCAATTGCTTAAGTAATACTGGAATGACCCGATTTTTAAAAATTAGATAGAGTG
Source organism: Mormoops blainvillei (assembly GCA_004026545.1). Classification (NCBI taxonomy): domain Eukaryota; kingdom Metazoa; phylum Chordata; class Mammalia; order Chiroptera; family Mormoopidae; genus Mormoops; species Mormoops blainvillei. The sequence goes on from PVJD01001996.1 coordinate 208,826, forward strand.
CACTAAGCACTCAGGCACTCTTACAGGAAGACAGATGTGTCTCAGGTAATAGGGTGTAAATGGGACTCCATCCCTATAATGTAGTGCTGGTAGAAGGTGTGGACAGTTATCTAGGATAATCATAACAAATACCATGGTAACTGCTCTTGCATTCTGTATCATAGGAAGTAATACTCGTATGCAAACAAAGTATGTCAAAAGCAGATGAAGAAATTTTCTGGAAAAAAACAATTCAAGTACAGAAAGATTCCTGAAATAATATTATGGTATTAGAAGAACATAATAAGACTACTGATTCAATAAAATAGTACCTCAAAAGTGAAATTATAAAATTCATTTTAGGATGAAAAGGGAGATTGCAGAAGAATCAAACTGAGATTCAGACCAATGCCATTACAAATACAATAAATCCAAAGCAGAAACAGTAAGGAACAGATTGGATGTGGCTAAAAATAAAATTATTAGCATGGAAGATAGAATTAATATAGTAAAGTGAATACAAATGTAAAAACAAAATTATTAAAGCAATTAGAAAAAGAATGATTGCTATAGAAATCAGATGGGTCAGCATAAATATAATTGATGTCCTTGAAATTGATGTACTACAATAAACAAAAAAGAGAAAATATTCAGAAATATAAGGTAAAATGTTTCTTCCAAGTGAAGGGAGAATAAATCTCTAGATGAAAAGGGAAAACAATAACTTATTAAAACTAATCCAAATAATCAACTTTGAAATTATTCAGATTAAGTATTTTTAGCTACCAAAGATTGAGAATAATTTGAGAACCCAAGGAGAAACAAGAATGAGTGTTTTGAACAGAATCAGTGGTAAGAACTAGTTACAGTATTAGTTTGTAATTAGACAGTTTAAATACAGCATAAACCTTTTAATAGAAATAGCCTACGAGAAAATTACCTTTGCTTTTCTGTTTTAATACTAGGGAGGTGTTCCTGTGGGCTTAGCATCTAAACCCTTTCAGACTCTGTATGGACACACTGATGAGGTCTTGAGTGTTGGCATCAGCACTGAGCTAGACATGGCGGTGTCAGGATCAAGGGTAAGATTTCACCTTTAAGAAATGATAATTTTGCCCTGGTCGGTGTGGCTCAGTTGGTTGAAGCATCCTTCTGTAAACAGAGATCATGGGTTCAATTCCCTGTCAGGGCACATTACATGTGTTGCAAGTTCGGTTCCCCACAGGGCATGTGCAGGAGGTAGCCAGTCAGTGTTTCTCTCCCCCTTCACTGCCTCCCCCTCTCTCTAAAGTCAATAAGCATGTTCTTGGGTAAGGATTTAAAAAATGCTATTTTTTTCTATAAATTTTGAAGCAATATTTATATTTTTTTGTAGGGGAATTGGTAAAAGTATAGAAATTTTATACTATGTGTAAGACTTCGTAAAAGTAGAAAACTGCACAAAATACAAACTTAAAAAGACAATTCTATTTTGGGCATTTACTGGTCTTATTAATTAAGAATAACGGCATTTTATGAAATAAAATACTATTTCAAATTTCAAGATTTGAATTTTTCCTAAGGCACATGTATTCATGCTGAAATAATCATTTTTGCATTTACTTTCCCACATTTCTTTATCCAGCCCACTTTTTTTTTTCATTTTGGTGCTTTTTTTCTTTTTCATTTTCTAATATTTTCTATGTGTAGGATGGCACTGTGATTATACATACTATTCAGAAAGGTCAATACATGAGGACTTTACGACCACCTTGTGAGAGTTCTCTGCTCCTGACCATTCCCAATTTGGCCATATCTTGGGAAGGACATATTGTCATCTGCTCCAGCATTGAAGAAAAGACCACCCTCAAGGTATCTAACAGTTTCATGCAATAGGGATAGACTATAAGCTTGTCTTTTCCTTCCCAGATTTTCATATATATCTATGGTCATTTTGAGGAAGGAAAGAAAACCATGTTTTAAAAAGGGTGTTTTTCTTTTGTCATTCAATTTCATTCATTCTTTACCATTACCTTACCCTATCACAATCTTGGACTCGTGTTTGTATTTTGTTTTAAGGATTACTCTTGGCCTGTATAATACACGATTTCAAAAATAATTTCTGATTGTTTGCAACTTCATAAGCTTAAGTGGAAATTCTAACCACATTAAATTCTTTTTGCATAAGGTAGGACGTACATAAACGAGCCATGAATTTTTTTATGTTTATTTTCCTTTCAGTGATAACTTTTTTAAAATTAAGAGAATCTAAGAATCTATTTGTTTTAAGAATGCAGAGGTGGGTTTTTTTTTTTTGTCTGTTTTTTGTGTGGGGTTTTTTTTTTGGACTGGATGAGATTTTAATTTTTTTGGAGAAGTAAGAGTTCTTATTTAATATTTATTTAGTTGGCAATCTAATTTGAAATCACTTCAATAATATTGCTTACACACTTTCTCTTTAAATATAACCAAGTGTTTATGCCAACATTTGAAGCCCAATAATCACTATTACAGTCATATTTTTAATTAATACTATTGAAACTGAGTTCTAAATTGAGATCATTAAATTTCCTTCATCTAATCTTTGCAGGATAAGAATGCATTGCATCTGTTTTCTGTAAATGGAAAGCATCTAGGGTCTCAAGTCCTAAAGGAACAAGTATCAGATATATGCATAATTGGAGAATACATTGTCATGGGCAGTTTACAAGGGTTCCTGTCCATAAGAGATCTCCACAGGTAAATAGTAAGGATTATTGAAGTAACACTTTAAAAAGGTGGTAGTACTTTCAACCTAGAGTAAAAATAAACAATCTAAGGTTTCTAATCTTTTGGTTTATCCTTTATTATGAACGTGTTTTTTGGCAACTATGAAAAAGGTTATTAGTAAATAAAATGTAGATGTAAATTTTAAATTTAGAAACGCTTATGCTATATATATTTTGCCACAATTTAAAAAAATGTTTTTAAATAGCCAGGAAGTACCAACCCTGGATTATAGAAATTATTCCAATTACAGTTTGAATTTTTACAAACTAAAGTTAGTGTTTTAAAATATTTTTTTTAATGCATCAACTTCTTAAAATATTTTTTTAATTGTGGTAAAACAAACAAAAAGCTTTAAGGCTAATGGATCTGTTTATGGTTGAATGTGTGTGTGCATAAAACTGGTGGAGAATCTTGTTACTGCAGTGGAGAAGTATGTTTGAATAGTAGGTATGTTTCATGTGTCCGATTCTTTTTTCTCTCTATAAAAAATATATTGTGGCTTATTTTTATTCCTCAAATTATCTTGGCCTTTCCAGGAACCTTTTTTATAAAATAATTTCCTTATCCAACATGTTCTATCTTACTGCATTCAGTAAGAATCACTTCTATGCCAATGCCTCCTTTCTATTTTTGTTTTTTTCTTCTCTTTCTTCTCTTTCTTCTGTGGCAGGGCATTGAGACATGATTCCAGTTATCTTGATCCAACATTTTGTTTCACAACCATAATTTCAGTGTATTTTTAAGAAAATCCCAAATTAGAAAAATCAGTGGGATATTTTAGCAGGTTAGTGTAGAATGTATTAATTGCATCATAGGATTTTTTATTCCTTAATTATAAAAGCTGTGAGCATTTTTCCTAATGGGGTATTAGATTTTATATCATATTTTAAATATAGAGGGTCTGGCACAAATAACACTCCTTTTTTATTACAAAATCTTTTATTACAAAGTCATAAGCATATAATTCTGTAACGTAACAATATCACACTCAAGCACACCATATGTCATATTAGGTGAAAAGTTCAAATTAAAACTATAAATTATTACATCCATATTATTACCCTACCAATCACACTCGAGCAGGTGTTACTTCTACCAGACCCTGTATATTATTTTATATTCTATTTATGTGTTTTGTGTTACATCTTTTTAAAATTATATTTTATTAATTATGCAATTACACTTGTCCCAATTTTTTCCACCATTGCCCCCCTCCACCCAGTCTCCTTCATCTCCCTCAGGCGATCCCCACACTATTGTCTGCATCCATGGGTCATGCATATATATCCTTTGGCTACTCTATTTCTTATGCTGTACTTTACATCCCAATGACTATTCTGAAACTACCAATTTGTAATTCTTAAGCCCTTCACCTTTTTCACCATTCCATCCCCAAAACCCTTCACATCCGGCAACCATCAAAGCATTCTCTGTCATGTTATCAATGATTATGTTTCTGTTCTGTTTATTTTGTTTTTTAGATTCAATTGTTGATAGATATGTATTTATTGCCATTTTATTGTTCATATTTTTGATGACCTTCTTCTTAAAGAAAACCCTTTAACATTTCATAGACTGTAGATTTGGTGATGGTGAACTCTTTTAGCTTTTTCTTGTCTGGGAAGCTCTTTATCTGTCCTTTGATTCTAAACAATAGCTTTGTTGGGTAGAGTAATCTTGGTAGTAGGTCCTTGCTTTTCATGACTTTGAATATTTCTTGCCAGTCCCTTCTAGCCTGCAAAGTTTCTTTTGAGAAATCAGATGACAGTCTTATGGGAGCACCCTTGTAGGAAACTGCTATTCTCTTACTGCTTTTAAGATTCTCTTTTTGTCTTTAACCTGTGGCATTTTAATGATGATGTGTTTTGATGAGGGAGTCTCCGGGTTCATCTTGTTTGGGACTCACTGTGCTTTCTGGACTTGTATGTCTATTTCTTTCACCAAGTTAGGGAAGTTTTCTGTCATTATTTTTTCAAATAGGCTTTCAGTTTCTTGCTCTTGCTCTTCTCCTTCCAGCATCTCCATGATGCAAATGTCCATATGCTCGAGGTTGTCCCAGAGGCTCCTTACACTCCCCTCATTTTTTTAGATTCTTTTTTCTCCTTGCTGTTCTAATTGGGTGGTTTTTGCTTCCTCATATTCCAAATTGCCCATTTGAATCTTGGCTTCATCCAGTCAACTGTTTATTCCTGTAAGTTTTTTTTTAAATTTTAACTAGCATATCATTTATTTCTGACAATATCTCTTTTATGCCATTGAGGTTCTCACTAAATTTCTTGAGCATCCTTTTAACTAGTGTTTTGAACTTTGCATCTGTTAGAGTACCTGTCTCCATTTTGTTTAGTTCTTTTTCTGGAGTTTGGATCTCTTTTTTTCATTTAGGTCATTTTTTTTGGTCTCCTCATTTTGGCAGTCTCCCTGTGTTTGTTTCTATGTATTAGGTATAGCTGCTGGTCTCCCAGGCTTGGTAGAGTGACCTAATGTAGTAGGTGTCCTGTAGGGTCCAGTGGCACAGCCTCCCCTATTAGTCAAGCTGGGTACTTGAGGTACAACCACCGTGTGGGCTGTGTACACTTTCCTGTTGTAGTTGAGCCTTGATTGCTGTTGGCATGTCCAAGGTCAGCCACCACCTGTGTTCTCTGCAGGGTTCACACAGCATAAGCTACCGTGAAATCTGCAGATAGCTGACACTTGTGCTGGGCTTTGAGGTGCCCAGGTGAGGCCAAGCTGTAAACCCAGGCCAGACGCTGCTAGTGCCCGGCCCGAGGTAACTTAGTGAGAGGTATGGGGTTCACTGAAGCCAGATGTCGCTTGTTGGAGAGAATTTAGGAAAATCTGAAGCATGGGCTAAGACAAGCCATTCTGTGGAAAAACCACTGGAAACAGCATGGGCAGTCCCAAAAGCCAGGTGGGACATGGCCTCAGAGAATCCCGAGGGTGGAGCAAACAGTGTGAGCCAGGTTGATGGAGTCTCAGACATGGCACCCACCTGCCGGCTCTATGGCTCTATTGGGGGATGGCTCAGAAAAGGAACAGTGGCCTCTGCCCACACTTCTGTCTGGGAGAAAGCTGTCCCCTAACTCTTGCTTCAATGCTGGACAATTCAGTTCCTTCCCTGGTGCCTTTCAATCAGCTGCTTCCATGCTGGAGTTCAGAGAGATTGAGTCTGAGTAAGTCTGTGCATGGGCCCTTTTAAGAGGAACTGCCTGCACTCCAGCAGTTTCTGTCCTCCACAGCCTCAGTCCCCACTGGTTTTTACAGAGTTATGGTCACTTCTCTTCCCTGGTACTGGGATCCTGGGCTGGGGGGGCCTGGTGTGCGGCTGGGACCCTTCGCTCCTGAGATAGCCCTCCCGATTTTTACCTGCCACATGTCGGTGTGGGACTAGCCCATTCTGTGCCCCTGCCCCTCCTACAGTCTTGATGTGGTTTCTTCTTTAGTTACTTAGTTGTAGGACTTCCATTCAGCCTGATTTCTGATGGTTCTGAATGATGGTGGTTCTATAGTTCATTTGTGATTTTGATGTGTTACATCTTTTAAGACAAAATAAACAGATCAATTTTATTGACCTTTCCCCCCCCCACACATACTTGTTGAGCTTTTACCCTTTTTATCCAACTTTAACTTGTGATCTACAAGATAAAATCATTTTGTGAGAGCTCATAGATATGGTCAGAAGAAAAACAGATGTTGAGAATAAAGAAAAGCTCTATTAAGTATTTAAGTAATGCTATAAGTGCGGACCTCTGTGTGAGGCATGCAGACTTTCTGAACCTAAATCCCACATCTGTAAATTTAGAATGCAGGACTAGATTACCATTAAGTTAACTTCTAGGTACAAGATTCTAGGAATCTATGATATGTCCATTAATTATGTGTGTTTTTTCTCTTCTAGTTTGAATCTCAGCATTACCCCATTAGCTATGCGATTGCCTATCCATTGTGTTTGTGTAACCAAAGAATACAGCCATATTCTTGTAGGATTAGAAGATGGAAAATTGATTGTAGTGGGTGTTGGCAAGCCAGCAGAGGTAAAACCTAGTGAAGAATTTCATTTCCCATATTGTGTGGTACTCCTTTGGTTCTCCTTGTTCCTACTGAATCAAGAATATCTGTTAAATTTCCCAGAATTCTCAGCATTAGGCTTGTCTTTTGTCATTCCTATAAACATACCTAAGAAAAGTAACCATTCAAAAAAGATGGCAGACAAAGCACCATTTAAAGGTAGATCGAACTTGGGAAAGTAATTCCAACAAATGATTAAGAAATCATTAAGATTGAGAAATGTTTTCCACATAGGTTTTTTTTCCCCCTACCTAGAGGTGTAAGCATTTTTAGAGGGGCAGTTATTCATTGATTCAGTTAATAATATTTATATACTGAGAAATGGACTAATTGGTACAAATCTAATGGTGGGCAAAATGTTATTCTTACCATCAAAGAATTTATGCTATTCTTGTATTCTAAATTACTTTTCATCATTTTATTTTTAAATTTTTCTATCAAATATTAAAAACTTATTTTCATCGAAACACATTACTTCTTATCCTTGTGGTTGGCATTAACAGTACTTCACACAAGAGGAGAAAATCACCAAACCTTTGTACCTACTTATCTAGATTAAGTATAATTTGAAAAGATTGTTTTAATGAAGTGAAATTTTTTTTTAATATATAAAGTAAGGGAGTCTGGTGATTTTGGCATAACTGGGACAATTAATTTAAAAATTTACACATTGGCCTTAGATCATTGTCAGCTGAATGACATTCAATGTAGAGAAGCCTTTCTTTCATTATTATTAATGAAGAATCATTAAAATAATTCTAACGAAACTTACTTTTTCTGCATTCTACTAAATTAATGTTATCTTACCAATTTCACTTATTCTTTTTTTCCTTCCTTAATAACATTTCTCTGATTTATTTTAAACAGATGCGTTCAGGTCAACTTTCTCGAAAATTTTGGGGATCTAGCAAGCGGCTCAGCCAGATTTCATCTGGAGAAACTGAATATAATACTCAAGATTCCAAGTGATTGTTATTTCTATCTTCTGTCATTGGTAACTGAAACTTGATTTACTGTTTTGTCACTTTAACCACATCTCTAAACTATCTGAAATCTTTCAGGGCTTTTATCCTTGAAAAGCACTTAGGGATTACCAGAATTCGGTATATGTGTATAAAAATGTAGATTGTATTATTTATTATTCACTTTAAAGTTTTCTCATTAACATTATTCAATTCAGTCTTCTTAACTAATTCTTGGTCTGCACTAAGATTTGAGAAAATACATTTAATTAGGTTTAGTGGTCCATTTCTAATGATCATTAGATCCATTTTTAAAAATGAACTTCTAAAAGTGAAGAAGTTAGATTTAATATGCTTATTATTCTGAACAACAATATTTAAGGTATACCTAATAAAAGAGAACAGATAATAAGACAGCTGACAGACATGGCTCTTAATATGTTCTTTAGTTAATCATTTTCCTATTTATTGACCACCATATTTTTGAAAAAAATCAATTTGTGAAACTGCTGATTGGAGATAATATTTTAAAGGTATCTGTTGCATACTTGGATTTTCAAAACTCAGTATAAATTCCAGGTTTTCACGATAAATTGAAAATAAGACTATTAAAGCTGTGCATTGGCTCATTCCACTACTATTTAGCACATTACTAGTGAAAATTTATTGAAATGTATTATTATTCTTAAATAATAAATGTTGAGTAGAAATAAGAGAAACTAGAGATAAAAAGTGCTATTGTGATTTTGATAGCTGGGTCCTTTCCATAGCATTTGCAGCACAATTTACAACTCCAAAGTTCAAAATTTGTTGACTCTTTCCTTATTAAGCAAATATTCTGTTTTCCCTTGATAATGAAAAGACTTAACAGTGATACCCAAATATATTACATTTTTCAGTAGGACTTCCATGTGGAAAATGAATGAATGGAAAAGACGTGTAACTTAAACAAGTCATTTAGATATATCAGTTTTTAAAACCACATTTCTTTTCCATGTTATGTATACCTTTGAGGATTACAATTAATTTTATTGTATGTAGCTAAATGTTACATTATGCTTTATTATTCGAGATTTTATAGTAAAAGTCAGATTTATTTTGGAATTCAGAAAGAGTATTAAACCTAGTGATTTTATAAGGTCACCTTTTGAGTTAGGTCAGGGAGCTTTTACAGCTACAAGTGTTCTTAATTTGAGATTCCTTGGTTTTTGTGGTATGTATGAATTCCCCTGAAATTGTGTGGAAATTTTATAAATTGCATTTTTTTAAAGGAATGAATGGTTGCATGGCTTTGTTAAAGGGGTCTTTGATCAGGAAAAAAGAATATTTCCACATTAGTAGCTTCTTAAAATAATGTTCTTTTTCATTCCACAAATCATAGATTGCTTATGTCCAATTGTCATCTCAGTTGAACCTTTGAAAAATTTCCCCTTTGCAAATCTTCTCTCCTGTTGCCCACATTATCTACTATCCTTTTCTTTATAACCCTGTGAGTAAGTAAAAATTTATAAGAAGTAAAGGATTTTGTGTAGGGAAGTTTTTTTCAATAGATTTGATTTGAGTCTGGACTAATAAAAGGTTATATATACTAGAAGAACATTCTTCCAAATTACTTTAAATCCTGTCTTTTATTCAGTAAAAAACAGTTATATATTTAGGTAAATAACACTGAAATAAATTGGTGCAGCAGCTGTAAAATAGAACATATGTAAATATGAAGGTTTCCTTTTTGAGAACTTAAGGCATTTGTGGTGAAAACTTCTCAAAACAACTCAATGGAGATAATTATGATTTATTGAGATTTATTGCTTCTATTAGTTTATTTCATTCTATTTTAATTTTTCATCTTATATTTTTGGGAGGTTTCCAGTCAGCAGAACTAACAAGATTGAATTTTGGTATTTTAAATGTAGATTTTAAAAAAAAACTTTCTCAATCAAAACTTTGCAAAATTTTCTTTTTACTTATTTATCCAGAAAGGATGCTTTCTTTATTTTTTAAGATCACTTAATACTGGTTTGGGAAATTATTTTGGATGCTTACGAGTTACAAAAAGTTTAACTTAGATTACCAAGGGAAAATTCCTACATTTATGGTGTTTTACTTTGCTGCTTTTCAGATGGAGGAACTGAACAAGCAGTATTCATTTCGTAGCACAAGTAGGCAGCTTTATTCACAGTAAAATAGATACCCTACCCTAACAGTAGATGTGCAGAGCAGTGGAATTATACCTTATATTACTCTGTCCAGAAAGTAAAAACCCAAAATGTAGAATTTTGAGGAAAATCCCTGAGAATACTAGCAGCAGTCTAGTGGAACAGAACTTAATCTATTAAATAAGCAAATATAATGGAGCTATTAGCTGAATAATGTATTTCTCTTTGAACAGTTTAGCCCACTGAACTAAAAAGCACTAGATAAAATCACTGGGAAGATATACTTTGGGAGATTCTGGTGTATTGAGACACTATCCCTAGAAATTATTTTTATATTGTATATAGATGTTAACAATATCATTAGAATAGAGTAACAGGTGGATATTTCACTTAATGAATGTGATATCTCAACTTGGCTGTTATAAAGCCTTTGCAGACCTTTCATTTGTTTTTGTTTCTTGACACTGGTGATGATGAAAATTAAAATCTTACCTTCCTGTTGATGGGGAGAGATTTATAATGAGATGATGATTTTACTTTTAGAAAGTGAGGTCAAGTGTGAAAACCTATAATAGCTGTCCTCACTTAGAGAATAAAGAAGCTTTGTAAGCCTTTTTTTCAACTTTCCCCAATCAGTATTCTGTCATTTTCTTAGTTAAAATTGGAGGATAAAAGATAAAATAGATCCTGGCATGAAAATTAGGAAAGTATATGAAAATGAAGTTTGGCTAGATGTTTAAAATATTTTAAGCTTGCGAAGCTCATGTCAGCTGTGAATGTTTCTATTTATTTTCTTTAGGTCAGAGTGCTTTTTTTTAAGGATACATGCTTTTCTAGGAGAGAAAATGCTGAGCATTCACTTGTCATTAGCAAAGAATATCAGTAAGGCTTTTCTTCTATGTAAGTAATATAAAATTATTAAGAACTGTTGTTGAAAATCAGCTTTATGCTTCTGGAGGAATAAATGTGCCTTCATACTTAATTAGAATTTAGACTTGAAAGTTGAATTTTAACCTAAGACTTTTTATATTTTGAATAGGAATAGGCAAAGAAAATTTTTAACTTGAATGTCAGATTTTTATTTAATGATAGACTCATGATCTTTGCCTTTAAGTGTATTTTATATTATCGCTAAAGAAATCACTAATAGATTTAATTGAATTTAAAGAGGTTAGCTCCTTTTATATATTTATATTTTTAAAATGAGTAGATTGTCTTTATTACCTTTCCAAGGAAAAGATGCAAGTTCATAGACTATACTATATAAATATTAATTAATATAATAGGTAATAGCATGGGGGGGGCAGAGTGAAGATTGGTCTCTTCAAATACATCATTAAACTTCCGTAAATAAATTCTTAAACCTGTCTTTAGGATATAGTTTTTGAGCAACGTAAGAAATGAAATACATCCTTTTTCTTTTCTAAATATAATCTGTTTTCTTTTATCAACCAGACATATAGCTTGCCTCAATTACTGTTTTGTCATCAATTGAAACTGTTCTTTTCCAGTAAATGACCAGTCTTAAATAGTCTTACCACTCTCTCAACAAATATCAATTTTCAATATTTTTTTTCCTAATTCATTTATCATATATACTCAACATTTGATTTAAACTTGACCACATATATAACATTGTTCTGGGGAATTCTTCTCCCTCAGAGTCCTGATGGCACTCTCTCTGATGACATTAGGTGATGGCAATATATTGTTATCAGTCATCACTTCAGTATGATTAAAATGTTGGCTACAACCTTACTTCCATTAATTTGAATCTAGCATTTTCTAGACCAGTTTTTCTTAATTGAGATTGCAGATCAGACTTTTTGAAGTTTTCTGAATATACTGAGGTCGAGGCACTACTCTGGACTTCCTGAATGACTCTACTAGATGTTCATATAAAATAAATTATGTCTCAGGATTATTATATTAAATCAAACTGTTTTACTCTATAGAAATTCATTCATTCTTATAAATCATATTTAATATTCACAGATTTATTTGAAAATAGTTTTAGTCATTATCTGAGATATTTTGTCTAAAATTTTCTTGGAATGGACTCTTTGTGTTGCATGCTATAGAAACAACTAAATTTCCTTTTCAGTTACATTATCATCATAAACCGTCTTCAGACCTTTCATATTTGAAACTTGTCAATAATAGTTGCCTTCAAATGTATGTTTGCTTTTTAATCCTAGTGAGTATCAGAGTATTTGCATATTTGAATGAGGTAACATTTAAAAGTATTAATGAAAAGCACAAGTAACAAAGTGCTAGATTTAAAAAATGAAATTAGAGCTCTTGTAACCTTGAAGCTCTAATCAATAGAATTTTCCTAATTAAAAAGCACTGGATAAAGCCCTTCCATTTATGACAACTTTGGTAAGTAGAGCTCCTGTATGGAAATACTCTTCAATTTTCCATATGCAAAGTCCTAGAAGTAGAAAAAATAAAGCATTAACATTTAAGATATTTAGCCCTATATTGGAAATGATTCCATTTTCTACATTAATAATATAAAGGCCTTCCTTAATTATAGGATTTAAATTATTTTCTCCAATAAAAGAACCTTGTATTCTTATAAGCGGCTGTGTTATCAAATACTTTTCGGGTACATTACAGTAATTCTTCAGACACACCTTCTGTCATTATTTCACTGACATCATATGTGGGTGATTTCTAACTATACTGCAGGATTTTGATTTATGAAGCTAATGGTTTTAGTGAAAAAAGAGAGACATAACTGTATTTCCTTTGTCTTAGTGCCTATAATCTTATGAACTGAAAATTCAAGGAAATAAACAAGTAGAAAGTCATTAATTCAGCATGTTGCAAATATTATAATAATAATAAAAATAACAACAACTCAGCTTGGTCACTGAAAAAAATTGCCTGTTCATTTTTCATAGTTGACTGTTAATGGAGTTTTGTGGGTCTGTTCACTTATAATATAGCTGTTTCATTATTTTAATTTATAACTATATTTGAGTGTATAAAGTGACTAGCTATTTGTAATACTGTTTCAGTGTCATGTTATAATTTGAGAATAGGAAAACAAATTAGAATTTAGGTGAGATTGGAATAAAATTATATTTTATTGATTAAAATGTAACTTTTTAAAAAGAAGTCTTAATCTAATTGGACCTATTGAAATTTTATTTGGAAATAACATAGTTCAATTTAATATGTATTAAAACTAGAGGTTCTCTGGTAGCCAATGTACTAATTAATGTTAAAATGTTACTTTGATGTTCCTTCTCTTGGAAACATTTCCCCATATTCTGTAAGATATGTGTTTTAAGATTTACTGGATTCAACCTACAAATTCAACAGATACTTCTTTTTCACTTTGAAGGAAAAAAAACCTATCTGTGATAGATACTGTTTTTCAGAACGCTAAAATTATTTAATAAACAGTTGAGAAACTTGTTCTGGTAAGGAGATACAGTTGTCAGACTTAGCTGAAAAGAATCTCAGCCTCTTCGTTTCTTATATAGGGATTAAAGAGAATAACTTTATTTCACCTGTGGGATTTTTATTCCTTTTCTTGGGTAACTTTTAAGTTATTTAATTATAATAGTGTGTCTACTTCTCCCAAAATTATGGCATATTACAGTAGATCTTCTGTTAAAAATCTTTTATATTTTGGACTGTTTTTCCTTATTCTGTTTTTTACTGCTTTCTGTGATTCATAAATACCATAACCAGGTTTTTTGTGGCTAGTGTTAGTTTTATAGTTTGCTTCACATAACAGAAATTGTTAGAAAACCATATGGCTGTTCTGTTCTCTTCAGAAACTCCTAACAGGTTATGGTTGTTCTTCTCCCAACTATTTGCTTGTAAAGACTTGGAGGAAAAATTTTGCTGAAGGTAATCAGAGAGCTAGCCAAGTCGTTTTCTATCAGATGCATTGTTGTAGATGTGCATCCATTAAGACAGAAGAATACCCTACAAATGAGTTGTCTTCTGTGTCAGTTTTTTGGGATGTGACAGTGGCTTGAATACACACACATACACACACAGGCATGCACATACACACACATAATCATTTCAGAGGAGGATGGCTGAAAATTTGGAATTACATGTTAAAAAACTTGCAAATTGTGCTGCTACTAAAATATTTAATTGAAAAAGTAATATAGTTATCATAAACATTCTCATTTTTTCTACTGGAATGGACCATGGAAAAGAATAGTAAGCCTTATTTATATCTAATTATTGACTGTGCAAACTGTGACTCAGTGAATATTTGTATGCCAAAAAAGGTTTTAAAGTTGAGAAAGGTTTAAACTATAAACGTGTAAATAATTTTTATTAATATTCTCATAATGAAGTTACTGTTAATTTGGTGCAATACATTCTTCCCTTCTTCATCGTTTTACAATTAAATATATAAGATACCTGTTTTGTTACACAGAGTGCTGTTTTAAAATTTTTCAATGTGTGTATATGAGCTAATATTTTGTTTCTGTATAGCATGATTGAAGATAATTGAAAATTTTGCACTTTTTTAGTCCTTTCGAAATTTGTATTTTAGTTTTTAAGAATGTACATTTATTTTGTACATAATAAATTAGCTTTGTACATGAAAATGGATTTCAATCAAATTAAAAAATTACATTACTTTCTTCAATTGACGTGTAAATTCTCAATTCATAGTCTGATTACACCCTTAACCTTGGCTAAGTTAAGGCATTGACTACAGCATTTCTTGAGGAGCAAACTGATCACTGCTTCTTTTTCTTATGAGCAGAATTTCTTCCATAGTCCTGGTGTATAAGATGAATGTTATGTTACAATTTTTGTCCGTTTTTGTCATTCAAAATGACAGCTATTAAGCCTTTTGTTTTAAAGCCACCTCAGAAACATGGTTACATTTTTCCCCCAGGAAATGTTCATAAGCCAGAAATCTCCATTTGTAGTTAACACTGCATTAGGTTGATATTTTATTTTACTTTTATTTTCTTTCATAATTAAAACCTTTTATTCATCAACTTTTGACAGCCTAAATGTTGGCCTAATTCTTCTGTTTTTGTTAAGGTTAATAGAACTTAGTCCATAATGAGATTGAACCCAAGTTCTGTTTCAGGTTCTTGCTTGTACTTTTGTCCCTGGAGCCTTAGTAACAGGACAATAGAAAGGAACATTAACTTATTTCTAACCTAGCACCATTTACTTGTTATGCCACACTTTAATTGAAGACACCTTGCTAGAATTGGAAACTTCCTACATTAATTCAGCTGGTGAAATTGCTCAGTCATGGGACAATCCAAGCCAGGTGAGTTATAGGCTTAATTAAGACAGCCTTGCTTTTGTGATATAAAATAATGGTGGTAACACCATACCAAGCATCAAATAAATGTGTTTGTTTTACACAGTAAACCAGAGGTTATATATTTTCATCATATATCATTCAGTTAATGATTAAATGATTTTTTAAAACTTTTTATTACAAATTTTTAAAATGATTTTTAACTTTTTTCCACTACTGAATTTTTATGATTTTGAGTCTATTCAATTCCTATAAAACTCTTTACTTACATAGTGTATGGTGCATTTTCTAAAATTGTATCCATTCAAAGGTAATTCAGTTGTAACTTTGCAGAGAGTGGAAGAGTTAGGGGAAGGCTACTGAGAAATAGTCGATTTCTGTTATCCATGTGTCAGGTAGCAGCTAGGAATGAGTGGCCAGAAAGGAAATAAAGCAGGTCCCCCCCCCCCCGCCATTACAATATAATAAAGAACTTAAAACAGGAGGCTAGAAACAGAAGGGACACATGTCTTACGCATCGTCAATTCAGCAGTCCTGAGCCCGGTCCAGTAAGATTGCCAGGCGTTCCAAACATCACAAGCAAAACTATGATAGCGCAGGAGGAGGGGAGCCCTTGAAATTCTCCACTAGCAGTTGTCCCAGGGTCTGGAAGGGAGAGGAGGAGGGGAACCTAGAAACTGGCTGAAATATATAACCCCTGAATCCCAGTAGTCGGTGCACTCAGATTAGCTGGGTGCCCACTTGCAGCTTCGGGCTCAAGTGTATAGAACAAACTTACTAACAGCTTTATTTCCTCTATATGTGGGACTTTCAGACTAGTTGGGTACCTGCCTCAAGTACCCTTTTGTGCTCAAGTATGTTTCATAAATAAAGTTGCTATCTCATTTTCACTATATGCGTTTGTCTCTCGCCGGAATTCCTCTCTTACGAGGAAGTCAAGAGCTGAAGAGGGAGAGTCCCCTACTCGGATCTCGCTGGTAACACATGCTCTAGTGATATAAAATTCTTTTTGAAAGTAGGTGCCTTCTTATATTATTCAACTTTAACTTACAGCCCAAATCCTTTAACATACCATTGATTTTCAGAAGAAAAATAGTGTGCAAAATTGCTCACATGCATGTGATACGATGATTACAGAGAAGGTGAAGATGGATTTAATTAAGACTATAAGAACAATACTTTCAGAATCATTTTTAAGTGTTTTTTTTTTCCCAAGAAACTTCACAGAGGCTTTTATAGGTGAGAAAACACATGAAAACTTGCTTATGTGAGAACCTGAACACAGTGTCAAAGAGGTTGGAAAAAAACATTGACATCCTAAAAACAACGCTCATCAAGTTTTACATCTGAAAGGGAATATGCAGATCATCTGGAACTTTCGTTTGAGGTATAACACTTTGAGGAACTTTAGTTTGAGAAAACAACCTAAATTTATATTAAAACTGAAAATTATTTTATTACAAACAGCTGGGTTGTATGCAGATACTGTGATTTTTTTTCCCATTGACTAAATGAGTAGTGGTTATATTAATAGTATTATTAATTAGATCCATAGTGATGCAGAGAGATTTATGCAGGCACCGGCTTTCTCAGGATGTTATTTCCTCACAATCTGCCGTGGTTCAGGATCTAGCCCTATCAGTTCCCTAAAGAGAAGCTTGAACAGCAAGTTAGCATAAGTTCCTAAGAAAGTAATATAAACACATGTACACACAATGTAAATGTACTAATTTATAATACAGAAGACAACCTTCATTTTATTTCTCAGAGTTGCCTTATATACTGACTACAACAGATCCCAGTATACTAAGGTCACTACTACATTTTAAATATATTGAAACAGCAGGAAATATAAATTTTGATTTATGGTCAACATTATTGGGCATGAGTTTGAGATACTGTCATATATCTCTAACACAATGTGATAGAGTGGCAAGGACATGCACGTGGAACAAAAGATGTGGCTTCTAGTTATGTTTGTACTATTACTAGCACAATGACATCTGGTTTCTCTTCATCTGTAACAGCAATGTTTATGATGACCTAGGGATCAAATCAAATAATGGTGAAGGATCAGAGGTGAGAAATACAGCATTGTAATAAACAATTTTCACTTTAATGAAAGTAGGACTACTGGAATATCATTGATTTGCTATGTATGTTTAAATATTGGGTAACAAGTATGGAGTTCCATCATAAAAATGCACTGAAAGGTTACTAATAAATTATAAATGAATTAAGCAAGGGAATATATAATACATAATATGTTAAGCCACACAGATTTTAAAATAAGGGGACAGATCTTATTCAAGAAACTCAGGGCTTAGATTACTTTTCACAAAAGTGAAATCTGTACTTCCCTGGCAAGGGGTAATCTTTTAATAAGACAGGTAAAATAAATTTCTTTGAAGTGAATGCTTATACCCTAAATATAATTATCTCTACTATAAGTAATTAACTGAGAAACGGTATTGATCGTAACATTAGATACTTTGCCTCATCTTCCTTTAAGGTACATCATTGCATTTAAAAATGATTATATATGTTCCTGTTGCTGCTGTACATTACCAAAGATTTAGTGGCTAAAAACAACAAATTTTAAATTGTGTTCAGAAATTTGAAATCAGTTTCACTGTGCTAAAGTCAAAGTGTCATTAGGGATGATTTCTTCTGGATGCTTTATGAGGATAATCCGTTTCCTTATCTTTTTCAGCTTCTAGTGGTGGTGTTCCTGGGCTCATGGCGTCCATGCTCAGAGCATGTCACTTTAATCTCTGCTTCCACCATCCCATTGCCTTCTCTGCCTCTGACTCCTCCTGTGTCCTTCTTATTGAGCCTGTTGTGATTATATTGGGCCCACATGGATAATCCAGGTTTCTCTTCCCGTCTCAAGATCCTTAGCTTAATTACTAACTGTAAAGTTTATTTTACCATGTTAAGGTAACATTCACAAATCTCAAGGGTTAGGACGTGTACATATTTGGGTGCCATATTCAGCCTACCATAGTAGTGAATGTGAAAAACCAATAATATATACCTGCTATGCATTACTTTCTACCTGAGCCAAATTATTCTCATACCAAATGATAAAACTAGCTAGTATCACTTTACAATTAAGGTTCATAGATCAGTAAAATTATATGGAGGTTTGAAATGCGAATATGTGTTTTATGAAACATTCTGCTTTTAAGTTAACTGGCATGAAAAAGTGTTTTTTTTAAATATATTAAGTATTTTACTTCTACATATTTGGAATCCATATTTAGAATTTGGAATCCTAAATTCAAGTTAAGTAAAAGAGTGATCAACTAGAAGAAGTTATTACTACTTGACATTTGCCACAGTTGATTCTGTTTGTCCAGATCTTTGAAAAGACTCTTTAGGGTAAGGTTAACAGAGTGAATATAAAAGTACTCTGTTTAGTTTTGCTCCATATTAAAACTGTATCACAGCAACAATGAAGACATAAAGCTACAAGGACAAAAGCATAAACCTACAAGGATAAGGAAAATAGAAAAGATAAGCATCTTGGAAGGTGGAAGAATTAATGGGTGAATGGCAAAACAGATCCAAAATGGATGAATTTGGATTTACAGGGTGCCTAAGATAACAGTAGTTATCTGTATTTCAATTTCTCTTCATTTCCTCTGAAAAACTGTACATAAAAACAAGAACACAACCTGGAAAAAAATCCCATAACTTTAAGATATCTGTAAGACAGGTAACACTACAAACTTCCAATTACTTAGGAATATAAAAAATTCCAGCAGAGCCATCTCGGGTTTTTACAGTAAGCCTTTGTGGAGAGCCAGGAAAGTCCAGGAAAATTGAGAAAAAGTAAGTGAATAGAGAACTTAAGATTGAACCAAAAAGAAAAAAGACTTCGGGAAGAGAAAGCCCATCCTACATGCAAAAATATTTGCAAAGAGTTTGTGTGGATCAGAGTACTGTATATGGAGAAATGGACTTAGTGTGCAGCATTCGATGTGCAATCTCAAAAGGCATTGCTGTTTGAAAAGAGGGTAAAAATGCAGTCACTTTGGAGACTGGGTGGTGAGGGAGCAAAAAAGTGGGGCAAATCTAGAATTTAAGATTCTGCAGGCAATAGAAATATTGAAAGATAGATAG